>APFE030020592.1:1015-31344 GCA_000404065.3 Pinus taeda | reverse complement strand
TAAGGAATCACAATATAACCCAGTCGACCTAACAATAATAATATAAAGCCACAAAAATAACAATAGAGGGATTCTATGGGGCACAGTAATTACAATATGGGGATAATAGGGGCACAACAATAATAATAATGGGTACAACTACAATAGTAATGGGGTAATCACTACTATTATAGGGACCCAACAAATTTTGTTGGTTCTTTTGAACTAGTGTTAGCTAATGCAACTGAGACAGATCCGTCTCCGAGGGCTCTTATTACACAGGTTGAACCTAGTCTAGTCCATAATTCAGACGGAAATGCTATGGTGCTTGCTAGAGTACTCTTCCAATCGAAGGACAAAGTAGAGATTGAAGACATTTCGGAGCCTCCTAGGGAACCTCTTCCTTCTCATCTTCCTTACTTTTTATCATATGTGGGTACTCTGACTCATAGGTCGGCTAACCCTATTCACTCTCCTTCTTTCTTCTCGATGGCCAATCTTAGTGGTGCTACTAATACGGTCGGTGTACATACTCCTCCTTCAATTGTAAGAGGAGGTACTATTAATATCTCTACTATTACACTTGGTATGGTAGCTGTTAGCTCTACCTCCATCCCAATTTCGAGTGGGGGCTCTACCTCCAAAATCTCTCTGGGATGAGTCTTATGAGGTGATGTTAGGGTGACATCATCCCACTATATCCTTGCCAGCATTTCCCCCTTGCACACACTTATTTTCTTCCAAGCTAGAGGCTCCAGCCCTATGTCGCATGTGGGCTATACCTCAAACCAATGATAAGACCGTCGAGGTGGCGTGTCATCCAACTCATCTTGGCTTACATCATCTAAGTTATTTTGCTTGCTGCACAAATCAGCCTCCTTTAATGATTGTCTGGCTCCTCCACCAAGCTTGCATCGATGGTGGGGCCGCTCCCCGACCAGTGGTGAAGCAATTGGGCACATGCGATCCCACCAACTTCGTCCCAAGTGATCCCTTGGGTAGTGCAATTGATCTACCAGGATGGAATTTCTGGGCGATGTCAACTTCCCTTGTCAAATCACTATGTTTTGCTATCTCATCAACCAATTCGAAGCTTCCACGCTTAGGGTTTACCTTCCAAGGGTAAGATAAGGTTTAGCCGATTGCGCTATAAATCTAAGGCATACTTCTATGTTTCGCATTTAGCTTGCACTCAAACTTTTCCATGGCTCAACTAAGGGATCCATACCCTGCCTTATGTAATGCATCAGAGTGGGGCCTCCATGATCGCTATGAGAGCATGTTTTGGCTCTGCACTGATCTCCTTGGGGCTGATCATTTCAACCATGGCTCTGTCTCAAAGGTCTTGCAGAACCCTAGATCAACACCAATCCTTCGTCCTAACATTGATGGTTTATTTATTAAGGCGCCCTAGGGTGCTACCCCTCCTGAGCGTGGGCAAAGCCCACTCCAATGAGTTCTTGGCCCTTTTTCATTCCCTGTTCTCGGGTAGGGAATTTCAGGCATGTTGGTGTAGGTGCTCCTGCGACCATTCTCTATCAAGGGTTTGTGGTGAACTCCTGAAAGGTCTCCACCTCTCCTGCCACATGTCAAGGGTTCTAGACTCCAAGTCAAGGTTGTAAGCATATAACTATTACAGGGCTCCAGAGACTTTGTCTCAACCCACACCCTCTAGGGACCTAAGTTGTTCCAGGGTTCCAAAGATATTATCTCAACCCACAGCCTCTAAGGACCCCAGGCTGTTATATAGCTCCAAAGACTAACAACTCAACACACAGTCTACAAGGAGCCAGAGGACCAATCCATTTGTCTTTCATCTTGTTCTCTTCTATCTACTGAAATGTTCCAACTATTGTCATTGTCCCCTTCCCTATGGTTTCTCCTGCCCTCTTTTCCTTATTTTGTAGGGGTTTTTCAATCCTCATCCTTACTTCCTTGGCTAGTCTCATCCCTCATAAAAAATTGTCCTCTTTTCTTAATAAGGTTCTCAAGCACATGGATTTGCATACTTTCATTTGTAGCCCATTCAATTTAAAAATCAATCCATTAAATCATGCGCCAACTAGCCTTTAAATGGTTGTCTAAATAGTTCAGGTTTTCTGCACAAGAAAACCTCAACGTCCCAAGCAAGAATTCCTCCTCGTCTCTCGAATTTGTGTCCCTTAGACTCAATATCCTCTAAAAATGTTTTATCATTATTTTTGTAAAAATATTTACAATGCATGTTATGAGAGAACCATGGGTGGGGTTGTCACAAGGACACTTCTAAGGAGGGGAAGAAGTGGAAAGGGGGAAATATAAAAAAATGACAGTCACAACACAATTGTGAAAATATTCCAACCACTACAACCATTGTAATTGTTGTAGCATCCATCGCCATTTAAATCTCATTTTCAATATTATCACAAAAAAAACAAAAAAAATCAAATATTATGTTTAAAAAATCAAAAGAGAATGTGAAGGTCCGAAAACAATGATTTATTTTATACTATTGATGGCATTCAAATCCGATATAAGGTGGGGCCCCAACCCATATATTAAAGTTCGAGCGGTATCACGAGATATAAGCAAGCGTGGGCTCAAGGAGTGGGTAAAGTGCTCTGCGAGGAAACAATGAGCACAAGTTATAACTCAGGCTCAACCCCCCCAGTTAACCATGACATCAAGGTGTTTGACTGAGATCTACGACCTGAGATCATTGTGGGGCTTCAAGCCTGATGAACCTCCCGTACACTCCCTACCCCTGCAGCGGGCCACCCCCATCGTTTCACTTCATCTCATCTCCTCCACGTCATCTGCCACCCTCATTCATTACCGTCCATCTCATCCACCATACCTCGTCACCTCATCTGCCACTCCATTAATTAGTTACATTAATTACAGGTTTTCCCTCTGTTTTGATTATCATGTGTAAAAGATGAATAAAACCTCGTTGCATTAGTCTTTTGTTTTAGTACTAAGCAACCTCACATCCAGTTTAGCACTCTAAGTCAACAACCGTCCCAACAATTGTCATCAACAACTATCACCAACAGCTGTCGTCTACAGACACCATGGCCAAACAAGTAAGTTATTCATCAATTATCCATACCCCATTAATTAGGGGAGAGTGTTTTTCAAGTGACCTCACAGTTAATACACCAAGCTTTGAATTACCCTATGTCTGGAACTTACACCACCTTTACTGAAGAATCTTTGATTTCATATTATGATAACATGTCTCCTCAGGAACTTTCTCATGTCACCTCTTTCTTGGCCCCTAAATCTGGTCAATTCTCCCTATATGGCAATCTCTTCTCTTTAGAAATATTTGCAGTTGACATAAGGTCTGTTTTGCAAGTAATTTCCAAAATTCTAGGAAAAGAAGACTCCAAGCAGATGGATAAAGTTGTGCTGAGATTTTTCTCCTTAATGATGAAGCCAGAGATAGTACTAAACATTCCAGCATTCTAGGTAGATGTTATCAATACCCAATTTATGACTTTGCCTCTCACTGGGTCCTTCATATTTCGTTCAGTCATTACTTATTTATTTTTGTACCAGAATGTTGAACATTTTTCTGATTTGGGACTAAATGTTGTTGATATCAATAAAAAAAGTATTCAGTGGTATTCTGGACAGACCTGATAAGGAGTGATCCAGGAGATAGTGGTTTATTTGAGTTTACTTCTTTATTCCTTCTAGTGGCTTATAAAATCTTGAATGGAACTCCACCCCCAACTTTTCTTCCTAAAGCTCAAGAATTTCTTCAATTAAGTAAGGATGTGAGATGTGGGGATTGGTTCATCTTTGAAGAGCATGCAGAGATTAGGCTTTATGGAGCCTCTGTCAAGCCTTACAGGTTACCTAAATTTGTGTCAATAAGGCTTTTTGCCCTTGAATTTATCAGTCAGGGCTTGAATGTAGATCAAGTTCATTTTGTTCCTATGAAGAAAGGTTATTTCTTTAAGTTACCTAAAGCAGTGGGACCCTTCATTGTGAATACTAGACAAGTTGCCCTGGAGGTTGAAAGATTGTTGAATGACATGTGTCTTTTACAGGTGGCTGAGTGGGCTTATGACCCTCATCAAATTATTTCAAAAAGAAGAATAGAGAATGGATATTCAGCCTTTGTACATGAAAGTAGACCTGAAACAGAGAAATTGGCAAATGGAGGTTTGCAAAGCACTCAAGGGACGGAGATTGAAACCCCTAGCATTACAGAAAAAGGTGTCAAGAGGGTTAGAGAGGAAGTTATAGATCTAGATGAGGAAAAATCTAAAGCAGGGAAAAGGACCAAGCTTCAGGATGCAATGTCTTCAGCACAACCTGGCTTGGTGATTCAGTTAGGAGAAACAGAAGGTGTCCTAGCTTTCCCATCTTCCGGAGATCTTGTTCATGATCAGGGTCTTTTAATTCAAAGTATGTTTGCTCAGATAGCTGAGAGAAATCAAAAGGAAAATTTAAATATGGAGGCTCAAGTTGAGTCTCAAGTTGCTCCTGAACAAACTAGATTGTTATCTGCTATGGATTTGGAGAGGAGCCAACTTAAAATTGCTTTTTCTCATCCTACTGAAATATCAGTGGAGTCCACTAGTAATTTCAAGGCTGTGAATTTAACTGTTGATACTCACAAGCTCACAATGCTTGACAAGATCAATTTGCACATGCAAACTAGGCAGTTGATCGTAAATGATTTACATAAAACAAATGCAGCAGCTGTTAAGGCAGAAAAAATGCTAAATAAGGTAATTCAGCAATTAAATTTGGAGAAAGCCAACTCTAGAGCTTTGAATGCACATGTGGATGAGCTGAAGAAAATTATCATAAAAATAGGTGTCAATCCTGATGACCAACCTGCTATTCGAAAATTATTACAATCTGCCAAGTCAGAGATTGGGGTTTTGAAAAAGAAGTTGAATCTACCTACAGGTGAGCATCCCATTGCTACAGGGATAGCTAAAGTGGAAAAGGAAAAGGAAAAGCTTATACAGGATGTGTTGTAGAAACTGAAGAAGTTTCTTTACTTTAAGAATCTTTGGACAAGCTTCAATGACAGGTGGACACTCATGTTTGTACAATAGTAATGTCAGCCAACACAGATGATCTAGCAGCATAGGTTGTACAGTTGGGAACAGAACTTAAAATGGTTGAGCATGATGTAAAGAAAGCCCAAAGAGAGTTGGAAACAGCTTGCAAGCTATTGAATTTGAGTGAAGAAGAAGCAAGAAGGGAGAAAGATAATGCAAAGAAATACATGGAAGATCTCCTAAGGGCTGAAGATGAAATCAAAAGGCTAAAGGACAAAATGAAGGGCAATATGTCCTTAATTCAAGCCAGGAAAATCCTATGGGATGAAGTCATTGAGGTTATCAAGGGCATTTGGGAATTTTTTATTATTATATCTGAAGAGAAAACACTAGTCCGAGACATGAAAGAGGTGGTCATGAAAAATAAACAAAAAGATCTAGATATATCAAAATTTGCAAAGAGGATGATAGATTTCATTAATTCTAAATCTACTGCAGAATTGAAGGAGCATGACATGCCAAACAGAACATTATGTGCAATAGATTTTAATAAGATGATTGTTAGAAATATTTATAAGAATAATGCTGAGAACAAGATAAATGAGAAGAAGGAAGAATTTTCCAAGTTTAATATCCTATTTGATAAAAGAGTCAGAGTTGGACTTCCTTCTTGCTGAGATCTACAATGAAACTTGTTGCCATGGAAGACATATGAGACTTTGCTAGTTGAGGCAAAGAGAAAAGTGGATAACACTCATGAAAAGACAGCAATATTAAAGGGAGCCACCATTGTAAATTATCTTAACAAAGATTTTAAGCTTCTCTAAATGGTGAAGACTCAGTTTACAGATAAGCCTACTTATAGTAGGATTACAGCTTGCAGAACAGCACTTAACAAGTTAGAGGAAGCACGAAAGTCAAATGTACCATTATGGAGAAAGTGCAAAGAATGGATGATAGAGCAGACCAAGGATGCATTAGCAAGACCTTCTACTCAAGCCACAGATTCAAACAGCGAGCGGCAGTAACCAATCATACTTTAAATTCCGTTACTTCTTGTTATCTTATTTCTTGAAAAAATGAGGTGTCTTTTACCCTCTAATGTAATATTTTGTGATGAATTTTACTTTAGACAATTAGAAGATAATTAAGCAGTTTGACAATTTTGGTAGTTACCAATTGTCCCATGATGTATAAAAAGAGGCAAAATTATAGAAAAATGTCGGAATTTTGAAGAACCTGGAGACTATGCAATTGTATTCTTGATAAATTGATGATTAATGAAAGAATCATGAGTTTTCCACACATTGTTGCGTATGATTTTGTAATTTCTCCATTATGTGTCATCATGTTTCTTCCTTTCTTTAAATATGGTAATGAAGTAGTAGGTTTTTGTTTACTTATGTGAATGAAGTTAAAGCTCCTTAAAAAAGCGCTCCTATGTTTGAAGTTCCTACCTCTATATTGCTTCTAAGTTACAGATAATAGTTCCTGTCAAGCGCATCATATTATTTTTAATTTCTCAAGGCATTCTTCACACAGCATTTATATCCAGCATCACATGGCATCTTGAGATTTTCATATTAGCTAAATATTAAGGGTTAAAAGTCGGGTCCCCTTCACATGAGGATACATTATACAAATAAGTGACATGCATAGTAAAAATTAATGTCTTAAGCCCAATTTCTACACAGCCAGGAAATTGGTTTCTTAAGGGACAACACTAGTTGGCGTCATTGCCGAGGAATGAAATCAAGAACATCTTTCCCTGGGTTTTTAATAGTTTCCTCTAGTTGTTCAGTAAGGAGGAAATATTTGGTTGTATTAAACAGAAAACAATAACTCTAGCTTCAAAAAGGCCTCATACGAGGTCAGGTACCTCACAACAAAAAGCTCAATCCCTTTTAGAACCTGAGGGATTAGTTTCCAAGACGGTTGGAAAGCCAAAAAATTCATTTACACCAAGTCCTACATTGTCTACACCTGGAAGCAGTTCAACACATCTTTCATCCAAACATTCACCTTTTATTGACAAGGAACAACCTTTTACATCGACTCCATTTCAAGAACCCAACTATCAAGAACAGTCTTTAGAGTCTGTTTCTTTCTCATTATTCAAAAATATATTTGCTATAGTTGTTCAACCTGAACCTATAACTACATTTCCACCTTTTCATACTCCATTTACCCCTTAGACAGGTTCTACATCTGCTGGTACTCAAGGTTCAGTAAGTTCAGGTGCAAACATGGCAGCACCCGCATTCTTGTTGAATAGGTATGCACCTATTCAATTGCCACAACAATTGAATCCAATGCCTTGAAAATACTTAAAAATTCTTCCTCATTTCTCAGGGGAGGATAAACAAACAGCAGAGAAGCATATAGTAGTGTTTTGTAATTTTGCAGAAAATCTCAATGTTGAACACCTGGATGTTGTTTTAAGACTTTTTGTAAAATCCTTGGATGATGAAGCAAGAAAGTGGTTTAAAGGACTTCCTAATAACTCTATTCCTACATGGGAAGAGATGGAGCGCCATTTCACCCAGAGATGGGGAGAGAAATGAGATCATGGGTATTCACTTAGAGAGTTCAATGCTATTAAAAAGAAATATGATGAAAGTGTTGTTGAGTTCATCAGAAGGTTTAATAAACTTTACAACATTTTTCCAGTGGAGATCAAGCCCCCTCCTACTGGTGCAAAAATAACTTTTGCAGGGGCATTTGAATCATATTTTGGGTTTACACTAAGGGAATGAAGATCCACAACCCTTGATCAGATCCAAACTGATGCTTTAGAAATAGAAGCAAATCCAGTGGTTGCAGGTAAAGCACCAAAGGAACAGCTTACCCAAGACAAGGGAAAGGGCAAAGTGGAATCCTCTCAAAGTCAAACATTAGAGGATATGAATAATGTGATTAAAAATTTGTCTAGCAAATTGATTACATTGGAGTTGGAGAGTAAGAATTCTCAAAGGCAAGTACAACAAAACATAAACTTTAATCCCCAATATAGAAGACAACCTCTGCAGATTTTGCAGAAGGAAAGAAAAGACCAAGATCAGGTTGAAGCACCACTTTACTTAGAGGCAGATCTTGGTGAAGTATTAGAGCATTCCAAGGATCATGATGATAATATTTCCACATTGTATGCAGGGGATGAAGGTGAACTAAGTGTTGAGAAAGAAGAATATACTGAAACATATGCCATTTATGATGAAAATGAAATTAATGAATATTGGAAGCAATTTACTGATTTTATGCAAGCAGAATTACATAATAAATATGATTTGAAATCAAGGAAAAGATCTAGAATTCAAGAAAATGAAGGTGAGCAACAAGTTTGTGCACCCGTATAAAAGGTGACTCCACAAAAACCACAGCCTGCAAAACAATTAAATAAAGGAAAGGAACAATAGAATACAAATAGCAAAACTCAGATACTTCAAGGTGAGTCTTCTCAAGACAAAAATGATAAAATTCCTTTAGAAAAAATTGTTTCCATTCCACAAGAGATTTCAATGATGAAGAAAAGTGCAGATGAAGCGAATAAGAATACCAAAAAGGTCTATGTATTTAGTCTCACTAAAGAGTTAGAAAAAATCAAAATTCAGGTGCCCCTCACAGAGTTGGTCAAAACACTAATTTATCAAAGAGAAATTGTTGAGTTTATAAACCTGTCTCAGAATGTGAATATAAATGACATTGTGAATCTACAAGAAGATAAACCAGTGGTGGTTTGGAGGAGGTAGATTCTTCAACACCTCATTTCTGCATTTCTTTATTGATTCATGATTTCCTCTTGCATAATTGTATGTTTGATTCAAGAGCTTCACACAACCTTATCCCATTATCAGTAATGAAACAATTAAACCTACAAGTTACTAAAAGTCTAAACCTTACAAAGACATGTATTCTTTTGATTCAAATAAAGTCAAGTGTCTCCAGGTCATTAAAGATATGGTGGTGTCATTAGCCCAGATCCCAGCTAGAAGCTTGGTAATAGATGTAGTGGTAGCAGATATCCCTACTAGGTTTGGAATGTTGCTATTTAGGTCATGGGGGGCTAAATTGGGGGGAGGGGGGGATTCTGAAATTGGATTTTACTTATGCTATCATACCAATTTTTGGTGGAGAAGAGAGAAGGTTGTACAAAGAAACAAGATTTGTTAAAACAATCACAAAGAATGGAGCAAGTAGTTCACCTGTGTACAGCCAAGAAAAAGATGACTTTTCTTGTTTCATGCTACATGACAATGCAGAGTTGGCTGAAGATAATCAAAGGCAGCTTACTTCAGCCTGTGTAAATACAATGCTGCAAACAGAAGGGGTGTGGATGTGCTTCTTTGATGGAGCTTATTCTAAAGAAGGAACAAGTGTTGGTTTTCTATTAATTACGCCTAGAGATAATATGATCCCATTTTCTTTTAAATTAGAGTTTGAAGCAACTAATAATGTGGCAGAATATGAATCCTTGATCATTGCTTTTCAAACAGCAAAACAAATGGGAGTCCAGTCTATTTCTATTTTTGGAGATTCGGAGCTGATTATAAAGCAAATTAAGAATCGTTGTCTAACAAAACACCCTAGGCTTAGGGCATATAGAAATGAAGTGTGGGATTTGGTTGAGAATTTCTTTGAGGCTTCCAACTTACAGTTCATTCCAAGAGATGGGAACAAGTTAGCAAACTCCTTCACTGTGGCTACCAGTACCTTTAAGCCTCCTATAAATCCAAGGTTGAGATATGAGGTTGAAATGAGGCATAAGCCATCTGTTCCAAATAACATAAAACACTGGCAAGTTTTTGAGGATGATTAACAAATTAAGGAATTCTTGACTATGATTGAAGATTTTCAAGGCATCGAAATTGATCAAGATGGAGATGAAGTAATAAAAGATGCAAAAGTAAGTGGTTTTAAAAATTCCATAGTTAATCATAAAATTATTCAATTGAAAGATAATATTCTGCCAAGAGGACTTGTCCCTCTTGAAAGACTTTTTAACTCCAATGATGTAGTTGTTAGTTCAAAGAATGTTTCACAAGATGAGCAGATTCAAGATCACAATATTAGAACCCAGAAGAAGCCCAAGTTAGTCAAATTGTTTAAGGGAGTTCCATTTAATTATAAAGAGAGATATTGAGCTTTTCAAGAAATACACTAATGTTTTTGCTTGGTCCTATGAGGATCTCAAGACATATGATGTAAGCATTATTCAGCGCAAGATTCCCTTGAAAGAAGGGATTAAACCATTTAAGCAGAAACTCAAGCATATCAATCCTTTGCTTTTACCATTGATTGAGAAAGAAGTTAGAAGCTTCTTGATGCTAAGATAATAGTTCCACTCTGATACTCTGACTGGGTGGCTAATTTAGTACCTGTAAGGAAGAAAAATGGAGAAATAAGGTTATGTGTGGATTTTAAATCTGAATAGGGCTTCCTTAAAAGATAACTATCCATTACCTAAAATGGATCATGTGCTGCAGAAGGTAACTGGATCATTCAAAATGTCAATGTTGGATGGGTTCTCTGGGTATAACTAAGTGGTTGTTGATAAAGAGGATCAGAAAAAGACTGCATTCACAACTCCTTGGGGAACCTTCATGTATGCTCAAATGCCCTTTGGGTTGATGAATGCAAGTGCAACATTTCATAGGGTTATGGACATTGCATTTGTAGGTGATAAGTTTGTAGTGATATACCTAGATGATATCATTGTTTTCTCTAATTTAGATGAGGAGCATCTGGACCATCTTAAAAAGATAGCTATCCATTACCTAAAATGGATCATGTGCTGCAGAAGGTAACTGGATCATTCAGAATGTCAATGCTGGATGGGTTCTCTGGGTATAACTAAGTGGTTGTTGATAAAGAGGATCAGAAAAAGACTGCATTCACAACTCCTTGGGGAACCTTCATGTATGCTCAAATGCCCTTTGGGTTGATGAATGCAAAGTACAACATTTCATAGGGTTATGGACGTTGCATTTGTAGGTGATAAGTTTGTAGTGATATACCTAGATGATATCACTGTTTTCTCTAATTTAGATGAGGAGCATCTGAACCATCTTAAAAAGAAATTTGAGAAATGCATAAAATTTGGGCTTTCCTTGAATCCTAAGAAGTCTATTTTTGCTTTAGAAGAAGGCAAATTGTTGGGGCATATTGTCTCAAGAGATGGAGTAAATATAGATCCAACAAGGGTGCAAGCTGTGCAAAAAATACCCCTGCCCAAGAGTAAGAAAGACATTCAAAAAAATTTGGAGAAAATAAATTTTTAAGGAGGTTTGTGTCCAATTATGCTAAAATTGTTAAGGAGATTACCAATATGTTGAAGAAGGAAAATGAAGTACATTGGACCAAGGAAGCCAGAGAGTCATTTTCCAGGATCAAAAAAGCATTAAAAGCATCTCCAGTTTTGATTAGCCCTAATTATCAAAATCCCTTTCAAATATTTTCATTTGCATCACTCAATTCAATAGTTGTTGTTTTGTTACAGAGAATGATGAAGGAAAAGAGTAGCCAGTTGCTTTCTTTAGCAAGATTCTCAAAGATGCTAAACTCAAATACAATATTCTTGAAAAACAGGTATAAGCCTTGGTAAAGGCCGTAAAGGCTTTCAGAACTTATGTGTTACAGTCTCAGATCATTGTTATGTGCCAAATGTTGCAGTGAAGGATGGCATAGTCCAGAGTGATGTGGAAGGTAAAAGAGGAAAATGAATAGCTAAGATCCAAGAGTATGACTTGGACATAAAGCCCACAAAGCTGGTGAAAGGGCAGGGATTGGCAAAGGTGTTGACAAAGTCAAATTTTCAAGCATTGGGAATGAACTTGCTAACACCTGTAAATGGGGAAATAATTGAAGAGGGTGAAGAAAAATCAAATCCAGGTATGAAGATCCAATATAATTTTTTATGTTCAGAATGGTACAAGCTCATAGTTCATTATTTATGTTTTATCTCTTGTCCCCAGTCATTGGATAGAACAAGATATAGAGCATTAAAGATCAAGGCACAACCATATGTGATTGTGGAGGGAAAATTGTATTGGAATGATCCTGTGGGAATTTTATTGTTATGTTTGACAAAAGATGAATCCACAGAGACAATTAAAGATTATCATGAGAAGTTGTGTGGTGGACATTACATTTGGAAAGCTATTGCACATAAAATCCTCCAGACAGGCTTTTATTGGCCCACCTTATTTGGAGATATATATAAGTTTGTCAGAAGTTGTCAGAAGTGTCAGCTTTTTGCTGAGAAAAAGAGGTTAGCTCCCTTGCCATTAATCCCAGTTTTCATAGAAGAACCATTCAGACAATGGGGGCTAGACTTTGTTGGAGAAATTAACCCACCTTCAAGTGGACAGCACAAGTGGGTTCTTACAGCTACTGATTATTTCACCAAGTGGGTAGAAGCTATACCTACTAAAAAGGAAAATGACCAGGTGGTGATGAAGTTTTTAGAAGAAAACATTTATACCAAATTTGGATGCCCTGTCAAAATCATAACTAACAATACTCAAGTGTTCAGTTCAATTTCGTTTGTTGCTTTTTGTCAGAAGTATAATGTCGTTTTATCTCATTCAACAACTTATCATCCTCAGGGAAATGGATTGGTTAAATGCACAAAGAAAACATTGATGAAAATTCTTAAGAAAACTATTGCAGAGAATCAGAAAGACTGGGATTCGAAATTAAAGTTTGCTCTTTGGGCTATCCGGGTGACTACTAAAAGGTCTACAAGCAAATCACCTTTTGAGTTAGTGTATGGAACTCAAGCTCTATTTCCTAGTCAGCTTGTGAAGCCTGTGATTGCAATGATTTAGGAGGCAAAAGAAGAGCCCAATCGTCTAATAAGAAGGATGCATAAGGTAGTGGAGTTGAGTGAAAGCAGAGATAAAGTAAGAGATAATTTGATTATGTATCAATAAAAAATGAAGGGTATTTTTGACAGAAAAACCAAAGAAATTGATTTTAAAGCTGGAGACCTAGTGTTAAGGTGGGATACTAGAAGAGAAGATAAGGGCAAACATGAGAAGTTTGATCCTCTCTAGTATGGCCCATTCAGGATTATAGAATTAAGGGCAAATAATACATTCTTCCTGGAGAATCTTGATGATGAAACTTTACAGTTCTCTGTCAATGGGCAGTGCCTCAAACATTATTTCCAATTTTGAAGCACAAACATCTTGTCATTGTAGATACCGGAGTGAATTAATTGTACAAATTTCCATATATTTAAATTTGGCAAAGCAATATATGACTCCATGCCTAAGGTAAAGGCACTAATCTATGGTTCTTAGTGCTTCTATGGCAAAAGCACTATCCCCGGGTGGAGCCAGATGTTGTAGCATCCATCGTCATTTGAATCTCATTTTCAATATTATCACAAAGAAATAAAAAATAAATCAAATATTATGTTTAAAAAATCGAAAGAGAATGTCAAAGTCTGAAAGGAGTGATTTATTTTATATTATCGCTGGCATTCAAATCCGATATAAGGTGGGGTCCCGACCCATATATTAAAGTTCGAGTGGTATGTTGACATGGCGAATTTTCGCTATACCAACAAGGGGAACTAACCTGATCACAGACCCCAATTAGGCCTGCTCTTGTTTGGAATGGCTAGTTCCAATGGGTTCTAAGGGACCCCATAAACTATTAAATGTGTTGAAATATGGCTTCTGGGAAGAAGACTTCAATTAAATCAACAAAATTAAACAACTAACCACTATGTATTAAATCTTATCTACACTACTTCTAACTACTCTAATCTGGTCCTAACTATCCTAATCTATCATGCAGGAGCAAAACAAAAGGAAGTTAAACATCATATATAAATCCCAAGTCCAAATGAATCAATCACTGGTCCACATAAGAACAAGGTTGTATTAAATTCTAATCACAGTGCAATTACTTATACAGGAATATACATTCCTTTCCATACAAATAACACTTGCAACTGATGTTTAACAAAGTCTGGAATCAGCAACCTTTCATGAATTATCAATGCTATTGAATTATATTCAAATAACCAAGAACAACCATGAACTGGTGGTAACAATATACACAAATCAAATCACATTTATCTTCGTGCCAGCAACAATACATTGATCCTAAACATATGAGAGAAAAAGGAAACAAATTTGAAACAAGAGGGTCCTTTTTGAAACAAACAGTCCTCTTTATTCGCAATAAATCAAAGCTATCTTTCTCCAAACAAAAAGCCCTTCTCTCCTATCTGGAAGTAATATTTATGCCTCAAGCTTTGACCCTTCATCTTCCCCTGTTCTTTTCAATATACCGATCTGAATAAACAAGTGTAGAGCCATCAGTATCACTGTTGACACGTAGAAGGTGTTCCCTGTCACTGGAGCATTTCATTTCCTAGTGAAATGAATAGATGTTGATTAGAGGATGATGACTGTGTGTCATCCCTTCATGATGAGATCTGGGGCAATTTCGCTTTAGGCATACACAGGAACGCGTGGAACTCGACCGACAATGTCTAAGGCTACTTCTTTGAATGGAACACATCCGCTCATGCATCTTTCATCTAGAGCCATACTTGATGCCTATGCACCTATCCTTCGACCTTGCTTACCTTCTCTCGGTCTTCGCCTGCAGAGATAACCGACATCATTCATACTCATATAAATATGATAAACATGCTTAAAAAACACCAATCTTGCCATCATGAAGCGTTTATAACATCAAAAGGAATAGATATGAAATAATTGGCTCCCTTTTTTTATTCACGCATCCATTAAGTCCTGCAAGCAAAACTCGGTTTACATTGAAAATCATTGTAAAACACAGAACCAGATGGTACTTCGAAAGAGGTCATAAGTGGTAACCGGAATTGCGAGGACAACCTCGATTCCATTCTTCAAATAACACGTCGCAGCTAGGAGGAAAGAGAATACCGCTTTTCCGGTGGGTATTCCTCGAGCAACTTGTTCACCTGAAATCTATGTGGATCGTTGGATCCACGAGGGGTAGATCAACAGTGGAGGATCAGGGTAGGTGAACCCGAAATATATGTAAATGGCACTTAATAGTCTTGGCAGGTCCACAATGTATGATTTCCCTTTGAAAGGCCCCAACTTCAATGTTTTTCGAAAACACAAGAATATATGGGAAAACCTCGTGTTCGACCATAAGACCGGACCTGAAATATTATATACGGGGGCCTATACTCTATCAGGTCCACCATATCGCATCGCATCGTGCCATGTGTTTGGGCTTGAAACTATACCAATTGCGCCTTTCAACTGGCTGGACCTGACATACATATATGTCGTGGTTCATAATCCTTTCGGGTCCGCCTCATAAGACTCCTCTTTGAAAAACTCCGACCCCACCATATTATCAAATAATACGAGAAAACATGGGAAAACCCGAGTTTGGCCATTGGGACGAACTTGAAAATTTATAAGCCTGGCTCTATAATCATCGGCGAGTCCGGTGATTACGATGCGCCATATATATAGACCCCGAACCCCGCTGATAGCGATAAGCGATGGGTCCCGGACCCGAAACATATAATATATCGTGTTTAATAAAACCATCGAGTCTGATAACAGTGGTGTGCCTTTATATATATAAGAGTTGGGTATGGCCAATAGCGATATGCGATATAGCTCCGGACCCGATATATATATAATACAGTTAATAATGTCATCGAGTTCGAAGGGCAGTGGCACGCCATATATATATAAACCCCGGGACCCCGGCGATTGCGATATGCGATATGGCTTCCGAAGCCGAAATATATGAATTTGGGTTAACACTGCCATTGGGTCCGAAAGGTGACGGTGAACACTAAGTATTAGTGTTGACTGCAATAGGCAGTAAAGGGGATTTACGCATGTTTTTGAGCATTTTCGCTATAAAGAGCTATGACGGGAATGATGATGTGATGGAAGGTTTTGTGGGTTAAATAAATCCCGATGAGCATCTGAATGAGGGGCTTGAACAAGGTTTATATGCAAGGGATTTATTAAAGGGGCTTTAACCATTTGTGATTTGAAGATTTGACTCTCCATAGAGCTAAATCCCTCGGGTAAAACAGATCATTCGGAAAGATGCAAGATTAACTTTTAAGGGACCCATCTAAAAGCTTGCCAAGGCAAGTTTTGATAGGGTGGTGGTTGTGGCCACAACACAGTATTACAAGATATAAGCAAGCGTGGGCTCAAGGAGCGGGGAAAGTGCTCTGCGGGGAAACAACGAGCACAAGTTATAACTCAAGCTCAACCCCTGCAAATTGACCATGACGTCAAGGTGTTTGACTGAGATCTACGGCCTGAGATTGCTGCAGGGGTTCAAGCCCAATGAACCTCCTGTACACTCCCTACCCCCGCAGCGGGCCACCCCCATTGCTTCACTTCATCTCATTTCCTCCACGTCATCTACCACCCTCATTCATTACCGTCCACCTCATCCACCGTACCTCGTCACCTCATCTGCCACTCCATTAATTAGTTACATTAATTACAAGTTTTCCCTCCATTTTGATTATCATATATATAAAAGACAAATAAAGCCCTGTTGCATTAGTCTTTTGTTTTAGAACTAAGCAACCTCGCATCCAGTTCAGCAGTCTGAGTCAGCAATTGTCCCAGCAGTTGTCATCAACAACTGTCACCAACCACTGTCATCTACAGACACCATGGCCAAACAAGTAAGTTCTTCATCAGTTATCCATACCCAATTAATGTCTGTCGAACGAGATATTTCTGATACCCCTGGCACAATTAAACATCTTTCATTGTATCAAGAGGTCATTATGAACCATAAAAAGTCTCATATATTCATGGAAATGGTTAGGTGATGTGTTTTAGCTGCTTTTGTCCCCATAACTCATTTATTCCCTGCATTTATTCAATGGCTAGCATGTACCCTAAGAAGTGTTTTGTACCCATGGGCACTTGTGATCCCACCAACATCGTCCCAAGTGATCCCTTGGGTAGTGCAGTTGATCTACCAAGATGGAAGTTTTGGGCGATGTCAACTTCCCTCGTCCAATCACCGTGTTGTGTTATCTCATCAACCAATTCGGGGCTTCCACGCTTAGGGTTTACCTTCCAATGGTAAGATAAGGTTTAGCCAGATTGCGCTAGAAATATAAGGCATACCTCTATGTTTCGCATTGAGCTTGCACTCGAAATTTTCCATCGCTCAACTAAGGGATCCATACCCTACCTTATGTAATACATCAAATTGGGGCCTCCACGATCGCCATGAGAGCATGTTCCAACTCTGCACTGGTCTCCTTAAGGCTAATCATTTCAACCATGGCTTTGTCTCAAAGGTCCTGCAGACCCCTAGATGAACACCAATCCTTCGTCCCAACGTTGATAGTTTATTAAGGCGCCCTAGGGTGCTACCCCACCTGAGCTTGGGAAAATCCCACTCCAATGAGTTCTTGGCCCTTTTGCATTCCCCGTTCTCGAGTAGGGAATTTCAGGCATGTTGGTGTAGGTGCTCCTGCTACCATTCTCTATCAAGGGTTCATGGTGAATTCTTGAAAGGTCTCCACCTATCCTGCCACATGTCAAGGGTTCCAGTCTCCAAGTAAAGGTTGTAAGCATATAACTATTACAGGGCTCCACAGACTTTGTCTCAACCCACAACACCCTCTAAGGACCCAAGTTATTCCAGGGTTCCAAAGATCTTATCTCAACCCATAACCTCTAAGGACCCCAAGCTATTATAAGGCTCCAATGACTAACAACTCAACACACAGTCTACAAGGAGCCAGAGGACCAATCCCTCTCTCTTTCATCTTGTTCTCTTCTTTCTACAGAAATGTTCCCTGATGGATGCTCCAATGGGGTGTCTTTTTTCCAATTGTTGCCAGCATCCCATTCCCTATGGTTTCTCATGCCCTCTTTTCCTTATTCTGTAGGGATTTTTCCATCCTCATCCTTACTTCCTTAGCTAGTCTCATCCCTCATAAAAAAATTGTCCTCTTTTCTTATTAAGGTTCTCAAGCACATGGGTTTGCATACTTTCCTTTGTAGCCCATTCAATTTAAAGATCAATCCATTAAATCATGCGCCAACTAGCCTTTAAATGGTTGTCCAAATAATTCAGGTTTTCTGTGCAAGAAAACCTCAACATCCCAAGCAAGAATTCCTCCTCCTCATCTCTCAAATTTGTGTCCCTTAGACCCAATATCCTTTTCAAATGTTTTATCATTATTTTTGTAAAAATATTTACAATGCATGTTATGAGAGAACCATGGGTGGGGTTGTCACAAGGACACTTCTAAGGAGGGGAAGAAGTGGAAAGGGGAGATTATAAAAAGATGACAGTCACAACACAATTGTGAAAATATTCCAACAACCACTACAACCATTGTAACTATTGTAGCATCCATCGTCATTTAAATCTCATTTTCAATATTATCACAAAAAAAATAAAAATCAAAAATCAAAAATCAAATATTATTTTTAAAAAATCGAAAGAGAATGTGAAAGTCTGAAAATAGTGATTTATTTTATATTGTTGATGGCATTCAAATCCGATATAAGGTGGGGCCCCGACCCATATATTAAAGTTCGAGAGGTATCACCAGATAGAAACAAGCATGGGCTCAAGAAGCAGGTAAAGTGCTCTGCAGGGAAACAACGAGCACGAGTTATAACTCAAGCTCAACCCCTGCAATTGACTATGACGTCAAGGTGTTTGACTGAGATGTACGACCTCAGATTGTTGCGGGGATTCAAGCCCGATGAACCTCCCATACATTCCCTACCCCCACAGCGGGCCACCCCCATCGTTTCACTTCATCTCATCTCCTCCACGTCATCTGCTACCCTCATTCATTACCGTCCACCTCATCCACCGTACCCCATCACGTCATCTACCACTCCATTAATTAGTTACATTAATTACAGGTTTTCCCTCCGTTTTGATTATCATATATCTAAAAGATGAATAAAACCTCGTTGCATTAGTCTTTTGTTTTAGTACTAAGCAACCTCGCACCCAGTTCAGTAGTCTGAGTCAGCAACCGTCATCAACAACTGTCCCCAGCAACTGTCATCTACAGACACCATGGCCAAACAAGTAAGTTCAGTTATCCATACCCCATTAATGAATGTTGAATGAGATATTTCTGATACCCCCTGCACAATTAAACATCTTTCATTGTATTAAGAGGTCATTATGAACCATAAAAAGTCTCTTATATTCATGGAAATGGTTAGGTCAGGTGTTTTAGCTACTTTTGTCCCTAAAACTCACTTATTCCCTGAATTTATTCAATGGCTAGTCTCAGCAATGTACCCGAAGAAGTGTTTTGTAATGAATCAGTCAAGGGAGAGTGTTTTTCAAGTAACTTCACAATTAATACACCAAGCTTTGAATTACTCTGTGTCTGGAACTTACACCACCTTTACTGAAGAATCTTTGTTTCATATTATGATAACATGTCTCCTCAAGAACTTTCTCATGTCACCTCTTTCCTGACCCCTAAATCTGGTCAATTCTCCCTAGATGGGAATCTCCTCTTTAGAAATATTTGCAGTTGACATTAGATTTGTTTTGCAAGTAATTTTCAAGATTCCAAGAAAAGAAGACTCCAAGCAGGAGGATAAAGTTGTGTTGGGATTTTTCTCCTTAATGATGAAGCCAGAGATAGTACTAGACATTCCAGCATTCTGGGTAGATACTATCAATACCCAATTTATGACTTTGCCTCTCACTGGGTCCTTCAAATTTCCTTCAGTCATTACTTATTTATTTCTATACCAGAATACTGAACATTTTTCTGATTTGGGACTAAACGTTGTTGCTATCAATAAAAAGAAGCAGTCAGTGGTATTCTGGACAGACCTGATAAGGGGTGATCCAGGAGATAATGGTTTATTTGAGTTTACTTCTTTATTCCTTCCAATGGCTTTTAAAATCTTGAATGGAACTCCACCCTAAATTTTCTTCCTAAAGCTCAAGAATTTCTTCAATTAAGAAAGTATGTGAGATGTGGGGATTGGTTCATCTTTGAAGAGCATGCAGAGATTAGGCTTTATGGAGTCTCTGTCAAGCCTTACAAGTTACCTAAATTTGTGCCAATGAGGCTTTTTGCCCTTGAATTTATCAGGCAGAGCTTGAATGTAGATCAAGTTCATTTTGTTCCCATGAAGAAAGGTTATTTCTTTAAGTTACCTAAAGCAGTGGGACCCTTCATTGTGAATACCAGACAGGTCGCCCAGGAGGTTGAGAGATTGTTGAATGACATTTGTCTTTTACAGGTGGTTGAGTGGGCTTATGACCCTCATCAAATTATTTCAAAAAGAAGACTGGAGAATGGATATTCAGCCTTTGTACATGAAAGTAAACCTGAAACAGAGAAATTGGCAAAGGGAGGTTTGCAAAACACTTGGGGGGCGGAGATTGAAACACCTAGCATTATAGAAAAAGGTGTTATGAGGGTTCGAGAGAAAGTTATTGATCTGGATGAGGAAGAATCTGAAGCAGCAAAAAGGACCAAGCTTCAGGATGCAATGTCTTCAGCACAACCTGGCTTGGTGATTCAGTTAGGAGAAACAGAAGGTGCCCCAACTTCCCCATCTTCCAGAGAGCTTGTTCATGATCAGATTCCTTTAATTCAAAGTATGTTTGCTCAGATAGCTGAGAGAAATCAGAAGGTAAAGTTAAATATGGAAGCTCAAGATTAGTCTCAAGTTGCTCCTGAACAAACTAGATTGTTGTCTGCTATGGATTTGGAGAGGAGCCAACTTAAAATTCCTTTTTCTCATCCTACTGAAATATCAATGGGGTCCACTAGTAATTTCAAGACTATGAATTTAATTGTTGATACTCTCAAGCTTTGAATGCTTGACAAAATCAATTTGCACATGCAAACTGGGCAATTGATCATAAATGATTTACATAAAACAAATGCAACAGCTATTAAGGCAGAAAAAAATGATAACTAAGGTAATTCAACAATTAAAGTTGGAGAAAGCCAACTCTAGAGCTTTGAATGCACATGTGGATGAGCTGAAGAAAATTATCATAAAAATAGGTGTCAATCTTGATGACCAACCTGCTATTCAAAAATTATTACAATTTTCCAAGTCAGAGATTGGGGTTTTGAAAAAGAAGTTGAATCTACCTACAGGTGAGCATCCCATTGCTGCAAGGATAGTTGAAGTGGAAAATGAAAAGGAAAATCTTCTACAGGATGTGTTATACAAGAAGACACTCATGTTTGTACAATAGTAATGTCAGCCAACACAGATGAACCAGCAGCACAGGTTTTACAGTTGGGAACAGAACTTAAAATGGCTCAGCATGATGTAAAGAAATCCCAAAGAGTTGGAAACAGCTTGCAAGCTATTGAATTTGAGTGAAGAAGAAGCAAGAAGGGAGAAAGATAATGCAAAGAAGTACAGGGAAGATCTCCTAAGGGTTGAAGATGAAATCAAAAGGCTAAAGGAGAAAATGAAGGGCAATATGTCCTTATTCAAGCCAGGGAAATCCTATGGGATGAAGTCATTGAGGTTATCAAGGGCATTTGGGAATTTCTTGTTATTATATCTGAAGAGAAAACACTAGTCCGAGACATGGAAGAGGTGGTCATGAAAAATAAACAGAAAGATCTAGATAGATCAAAATTTGCAAAGAGGATGATAGATTTCATTTATTCTAAATCTATTACAGAATTGAAGGAGCATGACATGCGAGACAGAACATTATGTGCAATAGATTTCAATAAGATGATTGTCAGAAATATTTATAGGAATAATGTTGAGAAGAAGATAAATGAGATGAAGGAAGCAGTTTCCAAGTTTAACATCATGTTTGATAAAAGAGTCAGAGTTGGACTTCCTTCTTGCTGGGATCTACAAGGAAACTTGCTGCCATGGAAGACATATGAGACTTTGCTAGTTGAGGCAAAAAGCAAAGTGGATAACACTCATGAAAAGGTAGCAGTATTAGAGGGAGCCACCACTGTAAACTACCTTACAAAGATTTTAAGCTTCTTTAAATGGTGAAGGCTCTGTTTACAGATAAGCCTACTTATAGTAGGATTAAGCACTTGACAAGTTAGAGGAAGCACCAAAGTTAAATGTACCATTATGGAGAAAGTGCAAAGAATGGATGATAGAGCAAACCAAGGATGCATCAACAGGTCCTTCTACTCAAGCCACAGATTCAAACAACAAACAACAATCACCAATCATACTTTAAATTTTTTTACTTCTTGTTATCTTATTTCTTAAGAAAAATGAGGTGTCTTTTACCCTCTAATGTAATATTTTGTAATGACTTTTACTTTAGACAATTAGAAGATAGTTAAGCAGTTTGACAGTTTTGGTAGTTACCAATTGTCCCATGATGTATAAAAAGAAACAAAATTATAGGAAAAAGGTCAGAATTTTGAAGAACCAGGATACTATGCAATTGTATTCTTGATAAATTAATGATTAATGAAAAAATCAGGAGTTTTCCACACATTGTTGGCTCTGATTTTGTAATTTCTCTGTTATGTGTCATCATGTTTCTTCATTTCTTTAAATATGGTAATGAAGCTGCAAGTCTTTGTCTACTTATGTGAATGAAGTTAAAGTTCCTTAAAAGAGCGCTCTTATGTTTAAAGTTCCTACCTCTATATTTCTTCTAAGTTACAGATAATAGTTCCTGTCAAGCACGACATATTATCTTTAATTTCTCAAGGCATTCTTCACACAACATTTATATCCAGCATCACATGGCATCTTGAGATTTTCATATCAACTAAATATTAAGGGTTAAAAGTCAGGTCCTTCAAGCCCTACACATGAGGATACATTATACAAATAAGTGACATGCATAATAAAAATTAATGCCTTAAGCACAATTTCTACACAACCAGGAAATTGGTTTCTTAAGGGACAATAGTAACATTGATGGTCATACAAAAGAGAAGTGTTGGAAGTTTCATATAGAGCATAACCGAAAGAAAAAGAAAAAAAAGAAAAAAATAAGAAGAAGAATCTCATGGCCACTAATTCGAGAAACCAAGTTGAAAGCAAATCAAATGTGGATGAGAAGATCCTTTGTACAAGGAGATGAATTTGAGCATCCTTCAGCGATAGGAAGAGAGTGAAAAGGCTAGGCTCTTCCATATTAAGATATATGTTAAAAAGACCAAGATTGATGTTTTGTTTGACTTAGGATCATAGACGAATCTCATTGTAGTAGAGTTGGTCAAAATATTCGAATTGGAAATTTGTGATCATCCAATCCCATATCCATTGGGATGGGTACATAAGGATGTTGAGAAAAAGGTAACAAAACATCACAAAATTATATTTAATACATATTTCATTAACATTGGAATTATATAGTGGATCTAGAATATTTTTACTTTAACTAGATTGAGTTTTTTCCAAAATAAGGAACGAGAAATTACTTAATTCAATACTTTGAATGGATATATTGACTATTCTCATGATAAAATTATCATAATAAAATATAACACAAATTTATATAAACTTATAGAAGAAAATAATTCATGTCTTTATATCTTAATGTATAATAAATTATTTTTAATTATTATTATTCATTTTTAATTAATTAGTAATATTTGTAACAAATTAATAATTATTATGATTAATAACAATAATAATCCAAGAATTATTAAGTAATTTAAAAATGACTGGTGGAGGTAAAGGAGATGGATCGCTCTGCAGCTGACCGCGAGGGTTTCGGTTAGGGTTTCTGAAAACCCTAGCTCCTTCTCACCTGAGGACAACCGCGCACCTGCTCTACCAATTTACCTGTTACCTGGCCCGGCTTTTCAGGCCCATCTGTCGTTTTCAACATGGCATCGGATATTGTCGGTGATGTTATGGAAACGGAGGAGGAGGTTGACTATTCAGAAGACCCTATTCAATCCCAGGTTATCTTCAATCGCCCTTCATTTTTTTCGTCGTCGGCTGGCCCAAGTCATTCTCTGTTTCCCTCATCGCATCCCTCCCCGGTGGTCACTATTCCGGTTACCTCCCCCTCACAACCGCCTGAAGGTACATTGCCTCTCGAATCCCCTAGCTTAGACCTACCTCCTCTGTCTCCGGGGACTCTTCGTTTCCTGTCAACTGTTATCCCCCCGTCGCCATCCTTCGATCCTCGCCCACCGTCCTCCTCGTTCCTGGCTGCCACATCGTCCGGACCGCCTCAATCGTCGGGGGCTGGGCCTTCTGCTTTCCGTCATTCTCCCTCGGGCTGTTTTGAGACCCCTGCTGTTAGGGTCAGTTCATCGAAGGCGACTCCCCTGGAATGCTCCCCGGACCCTCTAGCAAATCACCCTTCAGCTCCGCGTTTGGGTAAGAAAAGGAACAAGTGTGTCAAAGCTACTTCCAGGGACATATCTATTCGGTTTGGAGAGACATCGGCCATTGGGGAGGCAGCCAAAATGGCGAATACCATTCTCGTCGGGCATATTCGAGGGCGTGCATATTCTGCGACCCGGCTCACCCTCTGGGTGAAGGAGATTTGGGGAGGTGTTCTCAAAGAACTTCCAGAAGTGCAAGTTCTACCCCGTGGATGGTTTTCCCTACATTTCGCAAAGGAAAATTACTCGGATATGGTATTAGCCAGATATTGGCACATTGAGATGGCGTCGGTGCTGTTAAAAAGATGGAGCCCCCTCTTCGACCCTGAACGAGAGCAGATTGGGGCTGGGCCATTGTGGGTTCGTCTTCCTGGTCTCCCCCTCCAGTATTGGAATGAAGAAGTTTTCATGCGCATTGGGAACGCACTAGGAACTTACCTCGATCATGATCGATCCTTCATAGAATACCGGAACAGAACGTTGGCTCGTATCTTAGTGCACCTGGATACTCGTGATGGCTTGGAGGAAAAGATCACACTTCACTGGGGCAGATTCACGCGGGTTCAAATTCTAGACTATGAGGGAGTGCCTTTCAGATGCCGTCGCTGTCACAGGGTTGGACATATTTTCAAGGATTACCCGCTCAACAGAAAACAAGAAGAGGCCCCTGTGCCGTCTACCATACCATCGAGGCCTATATCACCGTCCGCACATAGCACTCCAATTTCGGGCATCCCCACCAGCTCTCCACATCAGGGTCCTGGAATAGCACAATGCAATATTCAATCTCCGGTTACCAGATCTCGGGCGACCTCAGCATCTACATCCGCTCCGGGTATTTCTCTCTTCCCTACTCTGTCTAATTTCTCATCTGGTACTTTTTCACTCTCTCCCTCATTGTTTGTTGCTCACTGCACATTACCCTCCTCCCCGGTTTTTGCCCCTTCCATTCCATCTGCTCAAAAGGTCTCCTCGCCATCCTCTTCCCCCTCATCATCCAGGGGCACAAATCACAACTACAATCTACGTCCTCGCCCTCACACCCTTGGATCTCACCTAAAAATTGCCAGTCTGGGTATCACATCATCTGGTTTGACCACTTTATCTGCTCGCGGAAGAAAATCAAACCTTTCAAAAGCCATTAGGAAAGCGGGTGCCGAGGTTGCCTCTGGGCGACAATCCACCATTGTTGGGGTTCTTAGAGCAATGAACACCCCTGGAAATCTTCCTCCATGAAGTGCCTTTCTTTCAACTAGAGAGGCTTGGCTAGTGCCTCCAAGAAACTAGCCCTAAAAAGGTTGATTGACTCATCTCCTGTTGACATCATCCTTCTCCAAGAAACCCTCGGTCCTGCAGACTCCATATCGGCTTCCCTATCCTCCATTACCCCAGGTTGGCAATATTCGGCAATAGACTCATCGGGTCGATCGGGGGGCCTTGCGATTGGTTTTAACCCTGCATCTATCAGGGCACTTGTGACATGGGGGGGTCCTGGATTCCTGGGTCTTGACCTCTTCTCGGCTGACCTGGGTATCAATCTCAGGGTTATTAACATTTATGGTCCCTGTCAACAAAGGGAATCCTTCTGGAATCACCTCCTGAGCCTATCTATCCTCTCTGCTGAGAATACTGTTATAGGGGGGGATCTAAATTTCTCCCTGGGATATAGTGAATCTTGGGGTTCTTCGGCACAAATCGAGTCGATCACAGGGTTCATGACCGACCTCCTGGAGCATCATGACCTGATTGATGTCCCCATGATTAAAACTCTCCCCACCTGGAGGAACAGAAGAATTGGTGAAGTTGCCCTGGCTCGCAGACTGGATAGATTCATTATGAAAGGCTCCCTGTTTCAACAGCTTCATCATTACAAGCAATGGGTGGGTTCTGGGGGAATATCAGATCACTATCCTATCTATCTGGAGTTATCGGGGCCGACCAAAAAGCCAAAAGCCCCCTTCAAGTTTAATCACGATTGGTTACAGGATCCCTCTTACATCAAGCTAGTCAAGGATTTCTGGACCCACAATCCAATTGATAGATCGGACTCACTGGCAAAAGGTTTCTGCATGAACCTATCGCAGCTCAAACATTAGACTATAGAATGGGCTAGAGAAAAAAACCAAAAGGAGAATACAGCTCTCATGCTCATAGAATCTGAAATCTCCTCTCTTACTGATGAAAGAGGTCTGGGCTTTATCACTGCTGAAGACAAAGCCCACTTGGTAGAGCTTGAAAATCAGAAGCAAAAAATCTTAAGGGAGAGAGAAGAATCCATACGTCTTCGCAGTAGAGCTACATGGCTAAAAGATGTTGATGACAATACCCGCTTCTTTCATAATTATGCTAAAGTCAAGAAGGTTAAAAATACTATATGGAGCCTCCCTATGTCGGATGGAGATGTAGCAGATACTTTCCCTAAGCTCTCTCAGTTGGGGTCTTCCCATTTCAGGAATCTATACAAGCAACCCCCGGCCTCTTCTATTGTTGATATCATCAATATTGCGGGTCATTTCCCCAGGTTTGTAAATGAGGAAGAAGCGGAGAATCTTTTCGATCCAGTTACTCCCGAAGAACTTGAGAACACCATAAAGTGGTTCAAGAAGGATCGAAGCCCAGGGCCGAATGGATGGACCATTGAGTTTTACATTGCCTTCTATGAGCTGATCAGCAATGATTTACTGAGGGTTGTAGAGGAATGTCGGGCATCCGGATCTATGTACAATGCTATCAACTCTACCTTCATAGCCCTGATTCCCAAATCTGATTCTCCTTCCTCCTTTGATGATTATCACCCCATCTCCCTCTGTAACGTGCTCTACAAGATCATTTCCAAAATCATTGCAAATCGCATCCGTCCTATTCTGTCTCGTCATATCGCTCCTCATCAATTTGCCTTCCTGGAACATCGACATATCCATGAAGCCATTGGTGCTGCTCAAGAAGCTCTACATTCTATATGGACCAAGCACCACAGAGCCATCATCCTTAAGATTGATTTAGCCAAAGCTCTTGACCGGGTCAGTTGGCTCTATCTCAAGATGATCCTCATCCATCTGGGGTTCCCTCATAACTTCATCAATTGGATTATGGCTTGTATCATCGCTCCCACCTTCAGTGTTCTGATAAATGGTTCCGCATCCCAGTTTTTTCATTTTGAACGTGGTCTTAGACAAGGATGCCCCCTGTCTCCCCTTCTCTTCTTGATTGTCATGGATGCCCTGAGCCAGCTTATCGACTCTACTAAAAGAAATGGGGAATTTAGTGGCCTCAAGATTACGGATGACTGCTTCCTCACCCACCTTCTCTTTGTGGATGACGTTATGATCTTCCTTGATGGCAGTATTCGTGATTCCCGATCTTTTTCGAACATTATCACCCTTTTCTCATCTGCCACTGGTATGCTTGCAAATCATACAAAATCATCCATTATTCTATCTAGAACCTCCATCCATGAATCTCACCTGGCTCACCAGTTGTTCCCATATACCATCCATCCCTTAGACCACAGCCTCAAATATTTGGGGTTCCGGATCAAGCTTGTCAGCTCTAAGATTACCGATTGGATCTGGCTTGTTGCAAAATTGGAGAAGCGTCTCAATATTTGGAGCCATTGATATCTCTCTAGAGCTGGTAGGCTCGTATTGGCAAACGCTGTGCTGGAGGCTACTCCGGTCTTTTGGATGGCTTTAGTCTGGATCCCGCGTAGCATCTTGGCCAGCAGGCTACAACAAACTTGCAACAGGTACCTATGGAATGGGAATCAGGAAAAGCGCATATTTGCTTGGGTTGGATGGAAGAAGATCGCCACTCCAAAAGAATGGGGAGGATGGGGTCTCAAGGATCTCCCTTCTTTCGCACAAGCACTCGCGGCAAAAATGGGGTGGACCTTACTCACCGGCAACAATCTCTGGACCAACATCTCATATCACAAATATATTTGGCCCCACAATATATTGGATTGGATTCGCCTCCCTACCTGGCCAAAATCTGGCATATCCTCTGTTTGGAAAGCATTTCTAAACTCTATGCCTCTCATCAGGGATAACCTAGTTTGGAAGATCAATGATGGTACTCTAGCACGTATTGGTTTGGATCCTTGGACTGGAAGTGGAGGTAGACATATTCTACCTGAAGCCCTCATATGGCACCTTCACTCACAGGAGATCAAAGTTCTAGCAGACATTGCTGACCCACAAAACTCTTCCATATTTGAACAACATTGGAAATCTGCTATCCAGATCAATATTCCACCCCTCTGGCGTCAGGACTGGTCGGAATATATCAATGCTTTATATGAATCGCATATAAGGATCAAACAAGGGCAGGATGAACTCATATGGTATCACTCGGTGAATGGAGTATACACCCCAAAGTCTGGCTATCTTACTCTGATATCGCACAAGGTTCCGGACACAATATATTTTTGGTGGAACTCTGTTTGGAAACTCACTGCTCCCCCCAGGCAGAAGCTATTCTTCTGGTGTATCTTAAAAGGCGTCGTCCCTACGGGAGATTACCTTATGCGTCGTGCTGTTTATGGACCGTCCTGGTGCACCCTTTGCAAGCTATGCTCTGAATCGTGCGCTCACTTGTTCATTAACTGTCCTTCATTATCTGCTTTATGGCAATCCATATCATCAGCAATACAACACTCTGGCAAATGGGAGGGAGATGACATTACTCAAACCTGGGAAGCATGGTTTTACCACCACAGAAACTCCAAGCTACAGAGCCTGCCTATCATTATATGCTGGTATCTTTGGTGTTGACACCTAATCCTCAGCGATTGGGAGAATTTGAATGTGAACAGTCATCAAGAAGATGAACTGAACGATCACATTCATGTATATAATAGATAGCTACCTAATGGAATAAATGAATCAGTTTTTCTGGAGTTACTCCTGGTCTGACATGGTATCAGAGCACAGGTCCCAGGTTCCTTTTTTTGTGCCTTGTAACTCCTCTGTCCACTGCCTTCTGCTCTCTGTCCACTGCCTTCTGCTCTCTGTCTCATAATCTTACTATTCCTCTGCCTGTACGCTGCAAAGTTGTTGAACACCTGAAGGAGAACGTCGTGAAAGAACAGCAAGCTTACTGCAAAATTGTTGAAAGATTGCTATAAAACGGGTTTCGACTTAACGCTCCATCTTAGCGATGAAGAATGTAGGATGAACCGTGCTTTAGAGCACTAACGCTGCCATTCAAGGTCGAGAAAGGCGTTAGCACGCTGCCACATCAAGCTGCTGAGCATAGTCGCAGTCATGTTTTGTGTATCAGAGGCATCCGATATTTGAAACGTCGTGGTTTCGAATCAGGACTGAAATCTTCGAAAGTTCTCTTCGTTTGACTGTGCCCATGATTATATAACCTTATCTGATTACAGTCATGGTGTTCATTGCATTGAATATGGAACGCTGTTTGATATAACGTTGTTTGACAGAACGCTGGAGGCCTGAAACGCTCTTTGAACAGTGGTATATTTGAAACATTGTTTGACATTGAAACACTGTTTGACATTGAAACGTTGTTTGACATATTTACGCTGTCTAACATGGTATATCATCCGATATCTGAAACGCTGTTAAGTTCATATATTTGAAACTCTGTTTGATATGTCACCGTTAAACGCTGTTTGATATGTATTGAGCGGGATATTCGAAACGTTGGGTTAGAGAAACGTTGTTTGACAAGGATTATATTATACGAAGCATCTCATATAATATATATTGACATATATCATTCATGTTTATATTATACAACCATGGTATAGTAGCAGAAGTTTCTCATACTTTTAGATGCCGAGGATAGCAGCAGAAAAAATTGATTGTATAGCAGCAGAAGTTTTTTTTCTTCATAAGAGCAATTTTTTTTGCCATCAGAAGTATTAGTCTATCAGCAAAAGTTTTTTTTATATCAGCAGAAGTAATCTTTTACAGAATGCATTCAATCATCTCTATGGTGGGAATAGTTCTCACTGGCAAGGAGAACTATCCTGATTGGTCCCG
>APFE030020589.1:0-13863 GCA_000404065.3 Pinus taeda | reverse complement strand
CTCTTCCTCCACCCCTTCCACCTCCTCTCCCTCCCTTTTTCTCCTCCCCCACCTCTCCCTTTGCCTCTCCCTCTACCTCCTACCCCTCCCCCTCTTCCTCCTCCTCCTCCACCTCCGCCTCTTCACCCTCCTCTTTCGCCGCCTCCTAGTCCTCCTCCCCTTCCTCTGCCTCCTCTCCCTCTTCCTCCTTGGCTTCCTCCCTCGCTTCTGCCTCCTCCTCCTCTCGTGCCTCCTCCCCGTTGGCCTCCTCCCCCCCCTCAGCCTCCTCAACCTCTGCCTATTTCCTCCTCCTCATCCTCCTAAGAAAAACATAAAAAAAAAAATTAATTACATATCATTTCATTGACTCTATTTATACTAGTCAGGATACTTACATATTTTCATATTATTTTACAGTGAATGATAATTCAGTTATCAAGACTTGAATGTTAATCCCACAAATAATCTAAATAAAAAAAGGCAATATAAATAATAATTATATGTTCTCAAATGTAATTGCAAATAGCTTCCTCCACATTGGAGAAAATCAAGTTAGGGTGCCCCAAACACAAAATTAAAAAAACATTCTATGTAAGACCAATACCTTCCCAATTAAGATGTATTTCTAATCTAATTACAATTGATCACCATTATACTAGAACATATCGATCTTTCGAAATTGTAGCCATTCAACTTTTCTTGTTATTTGTGTTTAAATCTCAAAAGAAAATTTAATTGCCTAATGATGGGTGAGGAGACGAATATTGATATGAAATGTGTGAACAAAAGTATAATGGGGCAGTAAAAGTATAAATAAATGCTATCCATAGTTGCAGAAAAATAATTATAAACAAGACTTTGAAACAAGTGACTTTGAAACAAGTGCTCAGCATTTCAAATGTGAGAATAAAACTATCCATAAATGCTATTCATAGATGTTGAAGGAATTATCCATAGATGTTATCTATCACAACAAGGAATAATAGAGATAAGATGTCCTTGTAGGGTAGAGAGCCGCTGTTATAGGTGCTTCATTTTCCTGTGGATGAGAGATTAAAGGTCCTCCTCACATATCAAATCCCGTACACAGAGATTTATGTATATTTATAGGCTTACGATGTACAACAAGATTTAACTTCTAGTATTACAGAGAGATTTAGTGGAAGTTAAGTGAGTTTTTTTTTACAAAAAGATTTATACACTCAAGCTATAAAGCAAAGGCAAATATTTGTCTTACAAGATTTGATATGGCTAGTATATGTATTACTACAATAATTTGAAATGTAGTTTAATAATATTAGAGATCTTGTAATTAGCTTTAAAATTTATAAAACGAAATCTAATAAATAGTCAAGGTGAAAATTGTAATTAAGTTGCTAGGTAAATTTATGGAAAAAATTATGTTGGGATTCAATCAACTAATGAAATAGTCCTACTAAGTTGATAGAAATAAAAACAACTTTAATTCCACAAGCAAAAATAATGTAGTTAAACTAATTAAGTTGCTAGGTAAATTTATGGAAAAAATTATGTTGGGATTCAATCAACTAATGAAATAGTCCTACTAAGTTGATAGAAATAAAAACAACTTTAATTCCACAAGCAAAAATAATGTAGTTAAACGTTACGGATTGATTAAACTAGAATGAAACCAATAAAAATTTAATTGAAGAAAGACATAGAATTATACAAAATACGATAAATACCTAAAAAATAATTAAACTGCAAAGTAATTCAATTATTAAACTAAATTAAACCAAATTCATACGTGTAGCTCCAATTTGTCTCGTAAAAGATGGTGAAAGATTTGCATCATACTAAATCTCGTCTCTCCTCTTTTTTCCACTCCTTTTTCCTTTGAGGTCATCCAAGAAATCAACATTAACATCCTCCTCCTACGTTGTAGGATGACATGAACACGGTACAAAGAAATAAACACGCGATCAAATTGACAGAAAATAATGATGTATAGACGGAATTCGATGCCATATAAACTGAATTCGATGCCATATATATGGAATTCGATGCTGCAGAGCTTAAAATGATACCATATATGTGCAATTCGATGCCATCCATGCATACGGTCATTGACGAACATACATGCATTGCTTTCTGTCGCCAAAAGCCACGCTGACTGCATGATCCACAATATCTGAGATTTCTTCACTCATAATATTCATAATCGGCCTTGCCCATTCCACTATTCCCCTCTTTTTTATGGATAATCAATTGCTCCCACTCCCGCTCCCAGGGACAACACCAAGATATCATCCACCCCATTAACAGACGCAAAGTCAACCTTATTATTCCACATGAGTAATGGTCGCCGCTGTGGGATTGTTCATCACGAACCCTCCATCTATTCCCACAGCTGTTGTTTGCCCATCCATGGACTTAACGGGAATAGACATGTCAAATCCTAGAGAGCACATGGCCACATGACAGACTTCCCACATACTAAAATTGTAATTCTGCGTGTGCTTTTCACTTGCCTCTGCGAACAGGAACGGTGAGCTGATGGATAAATCATAGCAGGGTATCAGAATCGGGTTCATTATGTCTCTCAATGTTAATGGTCACCCATTGCTACTTCTGAATAGCCCCTGCATATTGATGCAGCCGCTGCCTTGAGCCTCAGTATTAACCTGCCAAGTAACCCACATGATGACGGCGTTTTAGTATTAACAAGTGTTTCCCCTTTTGTATAATGAAATCCATCGTCTCTTGGGCCAAGTAAAGAGCTCTGTCGTTTTCACCCTTCGCAAATAAGCCACTCCTCTCCCACTTCCTTCAACGACTATATTCCCTTCCCAGGCCCCTTTGAAAGTTTCATAGACTCCAAGGTTTCATGGTTTCCATTATATAAATGGAAGTGGCCATTATCAGAGTGCAACTCGGAGTTTTCATAGTTTCCCTAATATAAACGCAAAGGGCCATTATTAAAGTTCGATAAATTGCTTTCTTGTAATATGCTGCTTTTGTCAGAGAATATGCTTTTGTACGAATATTCCTATAACAAACTCCTCCATGGTAATGGAATCTGTCAGAGATTATAACGAACTACAAGTGCCCATTACTTGTCATAAATTCATTTGAATTTTGGATGCTATCCAAGCATCCACTACTTTGGTTACCTGTCACATAGGGCAACCACTACTTGCGCATGTACGTTTAAATTCGTTTCAACGGTTCCATAATACAATATAATAATTATCGTAATGATTCCATGTAGCGAAGTAAAATTATCTTACGATTTCATTTTCCGGTGCAGAGATGCGTTGCTCGTGAACAAGATCAAATGTTGTGTACCAAAAGTTCTCCGAGAACTACAGACATGCAAGAGTATGATAAAATCTGGATTGTCATGCAATATATGTATTAATACTGAAGCAGCAAAAGATATAATTAAAGGAATTTTTATACATATTAATACTAAAACAGAAGTTAAAAAATATCGGCCTAGCTTTTGCTTCAAAGATCCAAAATAATCTGTAGGTTAATATCAACCGCTTTGTTCCATCTTATACCATAGTTTGTATTAAAGAAATCTTGTCGTTATAGAGTTTGACCGTGATGAATGGATGTCTGTTTCAATCCAAAAGAAAATCAAAAAACCACATAAAAACATAAATAAAGAAAGTATCATAAATAAAGAAAGTATTATACTTAATGTTCTGGCAAGTCAAGTACCATTATGTATTTCTTTTATGAATATACATTTTGTCTATGTAGAACATAAATAAAGAATGCAATATATGGAAAGTTCGCGCACATTATGTATTTTTTTGGTGAATATATATTTAATACACCTATATCTTGATGATTTTTTTCCTTATAATCATTGTGTGAGATTTCAATAGATTTGACCATTATTTTTAGGTATGGTTTATTTTTAATTGAAATTATAAAATTAATTTTAATTTAATTATTAAAGATATCAAAATATGTTTTAATTATAATTAAAATTTAATAATTTTCAATAATAAAAAATTAAAAGTATTTAATTTAGTAATAATATGAATTCTTAATTTGTAATTTTTTTAAATTTTTAAAACATATATTTTAAGTATAGCTAATTTTTTTCTTTATGAAATTGAATTTTAAAAAATATAATTAAATACTAATTAAAAAGACACTATATTATAAAAATGAAAATACTAAATGCTTAGATAAAATTATTATGTTTTAAATAGTTATTTTAATAAGAATATATTTTATTTAAAAAAAATACAAATATGATAAAGCTATAAAAAAAAACACAAAAATAACAATATGAGAAAATGAAGAAAGAACTAAAACCTATGGACCAATTATTATAATACAATCAACCAACTTCAAAAAATGAAAAGAGAGAAAAGATTATAAAAACATTTTAAGTAGACTCATATACAACCGCTACAATAACTTATGTGTGTGGGTTAACACATTTTTTAAGGTTGTAACAAGTATGCATTTATGTATTATTTAGATGAAGTCACTCTTTTGAGTTTTAGTTAAGCCTAGAATCTAGCTCTATGTCTAAGTATTCCTTGATTCTCTGCAACTATGCTTACATGGTAAGGGATGGATTTGTAAATTGATAGAAATGAAGCTTTGAAGCTTAAATTTCTTGGAATGTCGAGGTGCCTTTTAGTTTCTTCTCTCAATATATTTAGACAAGTGTCCTCTTTATTGATAATCTAAAACAATATTGTCATTAAGCTAAGAGGCTAGTTTAGTAGCGAGGCTTATTCTAAAGCTTGTATGAGGGGGATTTGTAAGTTCGTTTCTTGGTCGGTCACCTTTCAAAATAAAATTTAAAATTTAAAATTATGTTTTAAAGAGAAAAATAATGTAGCCTCTCATAAAAATAAATCAATAGAAGTAAAAAAATATATGAGTAACACCTTCAAATCTTTTACTTTTCAAAAATATTGCAACAAGAGATTTAAATAAACTATTTGAAGATCTATCTCAAGTAATTTATGTGGATATGAACTTCATATATATTTATATATAGAAATAAATTTTCTAAAATAAAACATTTTAATGTTGTATATAAAAAAATATTCAATGTGGGTTATCAATAAAATATTTTAACAAGAATTAATATGGACATATACTGAAAAATATATTTAATAATAAAAACTACTTTAATTTGCTTGAAAAAATGTCTACATATACATCTAATGTATATATAAAAATGTTTATTTGTTCCTATATGTATACTCTATTTATCATTCAAAAATACAATTTAAACACTAAGCAAACACATTGTATTTTACACTATAAAAAAGTTTGCACACGAAATTTGATCTGTCTCAGCTCATGTTAAATTTGAAATGTATATTTATTTGACATGCATTTAAATATTGTATAGTTATTATTTTATTAAAAATACGCATATTATAATGTATTTGTTTTATAAAAATTGCTAGAATGTATATCTTTATTTTTTAGTTTTTTAAATTACAAGTTTAAATAGAATTATGAGGTTTAATTCTTTTATTAAAATAGATTTCAAGTTTATAATGTCTATAAAACTGTATATTATAACCATATATATTTATTACAAGAATAAGTTTCACTTAATGCTAAGTAATGTTAAGTCAAGTCAAGTTTATAAATTAGATTTAAGCTTTGTGTTTTAGGCTTATGATTATGCGAGGGAGGGAGGAAGAAAAAGGAGGGAGAGAGATATATGGAGAGTGGATCAAAGAGAGAGAGAGTGTGTCAGAAATTGAGATAGATGTTAAGACAAGGAGAGTCAAGGGGGAGAGAGAATGAGACATAAAAAGAGAGAGGGAGAGAGAGAGAGAGAAATAAATGGAAAGAGGGAAGGAGTGAAAGAGATATAGAGAAAGGGGGAGAGAAACAGGGAAACAAAGAGAGAGGGAGAGGGGGAGAGAGAGAAGGTGGGAGGGTTATTGAGAGAGAGTTGGGGATATTAAAAGAGAGAGAGAGAGAGAGGGATATACATAGTGCAAGTGGGAGAGGGAAGAGGGAAGAGAGGCAGTGAAAGTGAGACAAGAATGGAGAATGTGAGAGAGACATTGGGAGAGAGAGATAGAAAAAGAGAGAATGAGGTAGAGAGATAGAGATAGGGGGAGAGAGAGATATAAAAATAGAAAGAATGAGAGAGGAAGTAAGAAAATGAGAGTGGGAAAATTAGAGAGGGGAAGAGGTGAAGAATTTTACAGAGAGAGTGAGGAGGATATAATGTCAGAGAGTATGTGAGAGAGACATTATGAGAGTGAGAAAGAGTAATATTGGGAGGTAATGAGAGAGTGAAATAGCAATAGAAATGGGGAGAAAGTGAAAGAATGGTGAGAGAGAGAAGGATACAGGGGCCAAGGGGGGAGGAAGTAGAAATGGAGTGAGCAAGAGACAAAGAGATAGTCAGGGTGAGATAGGAAGAGAGAGAGGGAGAGGGGGAAAGGGAGAGTAAGACACAGATAGAGAAGGTGATATATTGACAAAGCGATATAGAAAAGGATAAAATTTCACAGAGAGAGTGAGAGAGAGACATAGTAAGAGTCAGACATAATGATTGAGAAACAATGTGAGAGAGAGACAGGAGTGAGAGGTAATAGCCAGAGTTATAGGGAGTTGGAGAGAGAATGAGAGAGAGAAAAATGTATGGAATGAGGGAGGGCCTATTTTGACCCTTCAACATTCTTTCAAAATATATTCATACACATTTTTCATTTATTAACCATCTGAAGTAATATTCTCATTGGCATTTATGGCAGAAAGGATTTTTTGTACTAGCATCTCCCAGCTTTGCTCATGAATCTCTATTCCCTAACTCCCATGATGAGAACCATGAATTTATGCTAAAACCTTTGGCATGTTGAATCTTCAAAATTTTTGTTATTTTCCACATAGAATTTTCAGAGATGAGGAAGAGGACAAGGGGGTTGTACTTTGTTTGAATCAATCATTGAAAATTGTAAATGAGATGAAAAACAACTCTATGGTTTCATTTGATTCGTTTGATGCTAACTCTAGTTTTCGTAGATTTTATTTTCATTGAGAATTACTTCCCATGATTTTATTTTCATGGTAGGATAGGAAGATTTTCTATATAATGTATTATTGTTTATGTTGTTTGAACAGATCATTAACAATTTTAAATTAGAAAGGGAAAAAATAGGGTTCTATTTAATTTATATGTTTATAAATAATGTTTTTTTTTTTTTTAATTTCACTGTGTAGAAAACATTTTCCTTTTGGGAGATATTTAGTTTTCTTTATTAAAAAAACTCCTTTGTGTCAATATCATTTTATCTATCTTATGTAAGTTTGTGTGGTTGAATATATCTTTTTCAGAGGAATGCCCTTACATGGTTAATGATTCTCTAGGTCATATATATGATTACACACCATGAAATGCCTACTATGTGGATATTTTCTTAGAAATTTATTTATTTTAAATCATGTTTTTACTTGGTTTATTTTCTATACATTTATCTCATTGAACATGTGTGACTCTATGGAGGAATATTTTTCTAGTTATTTATTTTACCCTCAATGATATTTGTGTAAACATATTCAGACCATTTTTTGTAAGTAACACTTGCAGATTTGATGTTGAGTAATATTTATTTTCATATTTTTAATTGAATATATTACAAATATATCATAATGATATCGATTCCCTTTCAATGAAGAATTCGTTGTTTGCATTTTACTTTTGTTTTCGAGGTTGTAGTTTTTTAACAACTTTGTTTTTTTCATTTCCACTAAAACTTTATAGGATACACAATATAATTTATTGTGTAGGTGAGCAAACCTAGATCTACCCTAAATCCACATCAAATATTTCGAGGTGCAAGCCTCTTTTGTGGCTGCAAAACTTGGGGAAAGCTTTGCAACTAAAAAGGTGTAATCAATATATTAGCTTAATAGATTCAAATTTAAGATGCATCTAGGATTTTTTTTTACCATATGTATTATAAGGATTGTATGGATGTTTATAAAGGATGAATTGATGTCTCATACATTTAATATTAAGTTATATAACTATGATAATGTTAAGGGTGTTGAATATAATTGTGTTTATCACATAAAATCATATAAATAATATGATTAATATTGATATATAGGAAGAAATATTGCTCATATTTGTTTTACCTACAACATTAAATGGTGACCAAAATGCATAAACTATTACAAAATTTTAGATAATATTGTTTAGTTTTAAATAAACTATAAATGTTTAACTTTATATTTTATTATTTTGAAATTATAATTTCAACAATACTCATGAATTTTGGATTGAAGTAAATGATCAAAATTATAATTCAAATAACAACTTAAATAACTAAGAAGATATTTTCTTTACCTTCTCTTCACCAAAAATGTTGAAAATGTAGTTGTTATTTATTTTAGAAAAGAGGGATAAAATAAAGGGTTTTTTTTGGTATTATATTATTTTGCACTAACATAAATATATTTCAAGACAAAATTCATCCTTTAAAGAAAGGGTAGAAAATTCATTTCTATGTTGATATTTCAACTAAACTAGATTTATGACTAGTTTAAAACAACAAAGTGGAAAATAACTTTCATTACCTCAAACAATCCCTACATTTCACTTTCTAGGTGAAGACACATGTTTACATCTCTATTAATCCCTCTATAGTTTTATCCATTATACATAGATATATTATTGGTATCAGAGATAGATATATGATTGGTAAACTCTCTGACTCTGCAACTTCTATTGGCAGCAGGCAGATATCTGGTGAAATGCATAATCAATGGCCATTGAATTCAAAGATCCATAGTTTCCTAGAAGTTTTACACCACTCAAAAGATTGTGTTTTTTTAATTTTTGGTGCAATCAAGCATAGTATATAAATGAAAGCACTAGATAATAAGTTACTAGCTCGCCAAATAATTTTTAAGAACTTCTCTATATCTCAACGAGAATCTTCTATATTTTCAACGATGGTATATCTTATTTATATCCATATCTCTATGAATACGAAACGATACACAATAGTGTTATAATTCATGGAATGAAATAATCACATGTGTAGCTAAATGTTTGAAAAATATTCTTGAGACAAAGATCAAAATAGTACCCTTGAGAGCATAATTAAATCTAGCTTCTAGTAATTACACATCTCCCTTATACGAGGATGTAGATCACCAATCAAGCAATCAATATATTTTAATATTTAATTCCAATTATTGATATTATATTTTAAAAAGTTTTTATAAAAAATATTGAAAGGTTGTTGATCTCATTTTCTCTGAATGTTGCACTTATCCATACTTCAATGATTAATGACATCATAAATGAAACTAGAAATTGGTCGGTTCCTATATATGATAGATTTTTTTAGTCTATATCTTGGTTTCATAAGAGTACAAGGGAATTTTTTTATTTTAGTGGCATGTTTTTACAAGCTTCCAACAAAACATGTATAGTCTCGAACATTATTTAAATAAAAAAAATATTAAAAACATAAATTTAATTTATAAATTTTATGAGAACGTTAATGTGATTGTAGAAATTATTTTTAAACTATCTTTTTTTCATTATAATATATTTAAAATTTTGAATCCAATTGTATCCATTAACTTTATAAAAGTATATATTTGAATCCAAAATTCGCTTGCAAACATAAATAATATATTGAGAATGCATCCTTCTTTCATTATATTATACCAATCTAACTCGCAGATGCATATTATTGGTCAATCCACATAAGTACATATATTTTTTAAATACTTGTGATTTTGTTTCTTACTTTTTTGCAAATTTAAAGTAATGTATAATTGAAAACCTTTCATCGTTTAGTTTCTTATCATTCTCTAATCCAATGAATGCTTGTAACAAGTTTAGCCCCTATTTATGTCATTCCATTCAATTGTTTAGTCATTAACATTTTCCACATGTATCAATATTTATAAACTATTGATCTTTCTTGGATGGCTATAGATGTTTTTTTTTTCCTTTTTTGTTAATTTGAGAACTTTCATTATTTCATAAGATTACATTGGTTTATATAATTTTCTATGATCCTATTGTCCTCACCCATACCCTATTTGTTGGCCAGTAGGTAATTACTAAAAATTATAGCCAATTACCAAAAATAATTTTTTAACTAGAACAAAACAGACACATTACATTAGAATACCTTCAATATTAAGATGCTCCTAGATACAATTACAAATGATATGAATTTATAGGGGCATTATGCTCGAGTTTGGATCATGGTGATGGAGGAGGCCTAATGTCACAGTGGATGTGCTTCACCATATATCCTGTATTCCTTCGAAGTGATCCAATTTATGTTATAAGAGCCATTGTACCCTTTTCATGCTAGCCCAATAATCAAGAATATATGAATGGTTTCTTTACAGCTCATTCATGACACTAACAATTGTATTCTTGTCTTCATGTCAGTCTTTGTTGAGTTTCTCCATAGGTTGGGTGATATGTCGAAATTGACTAATAAGGTTGTATTGGGAGGAAATAAGTCCTAAATAATAAGGGTGTGCGCTAGAATGGGGTAGAGGGTATCACCATGTCCCAAATCTCCCACAAGCTGTCATCCTTGTTGATCCCTATCTACAGTTCCATTTCTAGCTCTACCTCATTGATAAAGCATTGCACTCCAAGCTATATAAAAATATTTCTTACAAACCAAACAACTATTTCCACAAAAGAAATCAATACACCTAGATAGAACACCCCCATAACCCAAATATGTACATTGTAGACATATATAAGTGCTTAGGGATAGCATTCACAACATAAGTCGATAATCACACGAAACCCTCCATCTAAACACTAGAAACTCAAGGTCCTTATAAAACGAGGACAACCACTTGATGCTAGATGAGCCTCTGTATTCTAGTCCACCCACTAACAAAATTCGCCCCATCACCAAAACATAAATTGTGGACTAAACCAAAACCTCGCAAACAATCATAATATTAATCAAGAAAATAAAGATCCAATGTCCATGGTTAATTAAGAATAAGGTCAATACTAGTGAATTATGGTAGTTCTTAACTGCCACCAAGATGAATACATAGATGATGAGATCAAGACATATATAGTGAACTTAGCTTAGTGATGTATAAACCATTGACATACCCCTTTGTGAAAAATATTTCCTCGTACATCTTATTGTTTCTCTAGTGTGTATCATTTGACCAAGAGCATTATTTTTTCTACCACCTAGCATTGTAAAACCAAAAGGAAACTTATTTTAAAGAGTCAAATGAGTCCTTTGACTAGACAAGCTTGGAATGATCCTAGCATCACCTTATACCTTATATAATTTAGTATTTCCCATATTAATTCTCAGTTGTTCCCTAGTTTGAGCACGCAAATCCCCAAGTCCCATGCCTGAACCAATGCAGCTACTCCCACCCCCATCATCTTGTTGAAAGTAATAAAAAATCATCTCATCAATTAACATAAATTCACATGTTCTTACATGGCTTGGGGGTGTCAAGAAAACCATCCTTAATTATAATTAAGGTCAAGTTAGTGACAGGAACCTCCGTGAGCCTCACTTCGTGATATTTTTCAATGCCAATGGGCGGCTATCAATATGTATTACTTGCATGTCTATTTGGATCTTAATTCGTGATTGAAATCTCCACCATCTTAAGGGGATCCACTATTGGGTAAATATGGAATGAGGAATGCGGCATGCAACCACATGGTTGAGACTTAAAATGCATTGGACATTTTTTTAACTATATCGTACTTATTTAATTTTTAGTCTTTCTACATAATCCATTATTATGAAGATATACTGTAGTAACTGATTATATGTTAATTTTTTATTTTAATATATTTGGATGAAAGTGGGATGCATTACATTTATACATTAAAAAAAACATTTATTGGATGATGGAATGGATTGAATGATGGAAACAATAAACTTATGGTAAATTATCACGACATGGTGTGACTACATTGGTCAATGAAGTTGAACGTGAGAGAGACACCAATAATATTGCGAAAGAAATTGATTTATAAAATGGTTTAAAACTTAAATAGGGTATCATGTCCACCCATACTATTTTTTTTTTTAATATTATATTGATTTATTTCGTCTACTTTTTTAATTGCCATGAATTATAGGTATAAGTATTTTTATCAATTGAGAATGTGTTTTTCACATGCATGAAATTACATAATTAAAACAGTACGAGGTTATGTGGTGCAATGTCCACAAATTCTACATCAAAAAGTTGGATGAAAAGATGAAAACTTCTAATATTGGGATTTTCGAAATACTTCAAAACATTTTTGTTCTATGCTAAATGGTAAAAGTACAAATGAATGAATTTGATCTTGACATGATTGTTGTTCAACATGGTAACTGATTTTCCATGGTTAATACAATAAATATTAAGATTATATGTGATGTTGGATGCTGATATGGAGGGTTTGTTGCATCCCTCGCTCACATCACTCTCAATTTCCAAATACCCTATTTTTCTAGTATAAATAAGAAAATCGGTGGAATCGTTAGAAATGCAGCACACAATTTTAGACAACAAGGGCACAATTCAAATTACAACATAAATTAAGATACAAAAAAATATCTTAGACATTCTAAGTTATTACAACATTTGTTTTTAGTGCACCCTAGCAAAGACAATAGGTCCTTCCATGTCCTAGCTAGACAATCTACCATGTACAATTTCTGGCCAACAATATTGTAGGCTATCAAGGAATCTCTCTAAGATATCCTAGGACCTTCAAATGTTGGAGTCATTTTCTAAGGATTTGTCTCAAAAATATTTGGTCATTCAATGTGTCAATGCTATTGTTGCAATACTTTTCTTAAATTTATCTCACACAAACCCTAGTGACCATAGTCTAGACAATATTTAACCTTTGCATCACAAAATAAAATGACCACAATATGATTACAACAAAAATACATGGATTATATAGTGATAAAGTTGCAATAATGGGGACACTCTCCTCATTTTATAAGATAGGTGAGTTATCCCAACAATATAAAATGGACCAAGTGCACAAAAACCTAATATAAGCTATTAGGGTATATCCACATCAATAGTAATTTATTGAATATATACAAGCATAATGTGGTTGTTGGAATCCACCTCCAATGTGGTGGGGTCTCTAAGCTAAGGCTCCACATTTCAATCAATCCTAATTACATCGTTTTGTTCTCTCTATAAAAAGGCTCTAAGCTTTAGTGCTCCTCGGCATATCCTAATTTAAAACAAAATCCATGTATTACACTCTACAAGCAAGAATCCCTCAATAGAGCCACTCAACATCTTAGACTATGTTGTGTCCTTGTAGTGATACTAGTGGGAAGTCCACTTATCCTAGTGCATGTTAAGATCCTATCATCAACGTCATGCATGTAGTGTAGATGATAATTTAACATATGATATCTTCTAAAATCTAGATGATTTTAGTTCCAAAATACACCTTTACACATATATCAAGGACAATCATCCATTTATAGTAAGATATCTATATTTTGAAAGACCAAAATAGTCTATGCTATATCAAAGCGATTAATATTTCCTGGTTCAATCCACATAACACAAAGTTTACCAATAACATAGTGTAAACACCTTGATACAAATAAGAAAGCTAATACTTCTTCTCAATGAGGAAAATAATTTTAGCAAAAAGAGTATTCTCCCTCTAAATATCCACTGCACCTTTTTAAAAAATTTAGCTACCATACTTTCGAAATAAATCCATAATGGCATGAAAAGAACCATATCCCAAACACTACTCCACATTAAGGAATCACAATAGACCACCTCTGAAAAAATTGAATTCCCACCGATGGAAGAATTCCATTAAATATGGTTAGAATATATCCTAGGAGGCATACTTAGCTTCATCAATAATTACATCCATATTTAAAT
>APFE030020583.1:61362-82473 GCA_000404065.3 Pinus taeda | reverse complement strand
GCCTTGCTTTCGAATGTGTTAACATTCCTCAGCTACTGTTGTAACTTCTCATATTTTTCTTGAGGAACAGTTTACTCTGTAAGTTTCTCTATTGTTTGTTGGGCTTGTGCTAAATATTTCCGTAGAGTTACTATCCTCAAGTCCTTATTCGACGTAATAGTTTTAGGTGAGGGATCTACTTGGATCTTCTTATCACAGGTCGATACGTTATCCGTTTGTACTTCGACACCGGCAATAGCCAGATGATGTCCCTTTCGGTTTTGAATGGCAGGTTGGACTTGAGTCCTCTTGATCTTTTTCTTAAGGGGTTTTTCCTGGGCAGTTATATTCTTTGCCACAACGAGTCCTTTCGATTTCTTCCCCATTTTCAAAACCCTCATCTGTTGTCGAAGTTGCTTAATCACGTTAAGCAATCTCTGTTGTTCCTTTCACAATCTTTTAATTTCCTCTGTTTTCTCGGAAGGAACGGTCGTTCGTTTACTCAGGCCTAGGCATTGTACCTCAAGTATTGTACCTTCGTCTTGGCCAATTTCCTTATTTTCTTCTTGGGGTTCTTCTTCAATGCTATGCTGATTAGGTTGTTTAGGGGTAGAAACCCTAGCTTTCTCTGCTATTTCCTCAGTAACTTCTTCTTCTAACCCTTCTTCATTGTGGAATTCTTTTGATGTATACTGACTAGGAACATATTATTCCCTTTCTTCATTCTCGTCATTATTCTCCCCAGATATGCTCTCGTTATGAGCAGAGTGTTCCTCTTCTCCCCCCTCCTTATCACATAGTTCTTCAGATGCACTTCTGTCATGAGTAGAGTGCTCCTGCGGTCCTTCTTCCTCATCACACGGTTCTTGAGATGCACTTTTATCATGAGCAAAGTGCTCTTGCGGTTCTTCTTCGGTGTGGGGGTTAAGTGGGATGTGAGATTGGACATATTCACCCATATTGGCCAGAATTTGGGCCAAATCATCTTCTTGCAGTGGGTTTTGTAGTGGACTTTCACTGCGTTGCTCTTCTCCCTCTTCTTCCTGACTGGATTTCTCAGCCTCCTCCTTTGGTTCTCCTTCATTGTTTTTCTCCAATTATTTTTTGTTCTCCCCTCCTTCCAATTGTGGGGGTTGTTCGTCTCCTGAATCATGTATCTCCATAGGTTGACTACTGTTTTCCTGGCAATTTCTCAGCATTCCCTTGATCCTTGCCTCTAATAGATTTCCTTTGTTTCAGTGGTATGCTCGATGTATTGGCAACATGTTTTTGTTTTGGGGCTGGAAAATCTTGTCCCCCGTCTATTGCAAAAATTAGTTCTTCCCAATTGCTCTACTATTGGGAAAGATTGTCGCTGACTATCAGTCATATTAACCCATGGTGGCTTACTACTGACTCTAGATCGCGATATTTCTTCATACTTCAGGAAACATCATGTAATAAAGAATTTAAAAACGTAGGCAAATTCACAGTGCACTTTTGCTTTAACACAACTAAAAGTTTAAGATGGCATGGTCTTACCATGTCTTTCTTGCCATCACAAGTGAAGTAGCTCTGGATAATTCTCACCAATTCTGCCCACGACTCTCCCAAGGTTGCTGGCAGAACTCCCTTCCCTTTTACAGTCAAGTTCTGCCCTTCGTCCTGGAAGATTTTCATGGCATCTCACAGTCTCACCTTTTTCAGAGTCCACACAGGTCCAGTGGCTGGTAGTCCCAAAACTTCTAAAATTATGTTGTCAGTTACTGCTATCTCTCTCCCTCTCACCATGGAATGATGTTCATGCAAGTTCTGTAAAAACTCAATTTCCACCATCTCATTAGATTGTTGTAGATGGTTAAGATAAGTTATCCATCCTGCCCTTGCTAGGATTTCTCGTGCAACATCAGAGACCATCAACACCTGTGGCTCACTATGAATTGATATTCCTCCCATGCTTAGCACACTGTAAAAAACATAGAGATGATAATAGAAAAATAGGCTGTTCAAATTTTTAGCTCGCTGTTAGAAAACACAGAGAAGATGACAAAATAGCAAGCTGTTCAAATTTCTAACTTACTGCTAATTTTTGCAGAGAAAAACACATAAATAGCTTCAGAACAGCAAGCCATGCATATTGGGAAACAAAATACCGTTAAGCTTTGCTATTCATGAATCATTAATTCTTCCAAATGATAAGTTGACACGTATGCCAGCGAATTATGGGGATCACCCGCGCCCCCCCTGCAATGTGATAGGTCATCCTCAGTCATCAAATAAAGGAGCAATGTTCTGAACTGCCATAGTACAGAGTCATAAAGGAACAACCTATAAAGATATGCCATGTTTACAAAAATGGGGGGATTGCCGAAATCGAGGCATATAATAGAATTGCTAATAAATAAGGAAATTCTGTGATATGATGCAAGAATTGGAGGATAGGACAACTGACGTGAATAATAGGTCATCATTATCAAATTTTACCGTCATAATTGATTTGTAAATAATTTTCATGTATCAAAGGTTCGAAAGAGTTATATACATAATCTCATTTGAACCATTTATAAAGATATAAGAAGAAGGGTTTTATAATTGCTATTGGTGTATAAAAAATATGACTTCAATACCATCAATAGAGCTCTGTTGCCCACTGGTGTCCATAACCTTGACAAAGTTGTTTATTTCACCCTTGGAACCATAATCCTTTGTGTATGCCTAGGAAAGTGATGTGCAATGTCAGAATGGGGGCCATTATGCTGGCTTGGTAACTAGATAAATCATAATGCCATTCACTAGGAAGGAGTGAAAGGTGAGCAAGCCAGCTCGTGATGAGACCTCCTGTTCCAAGGACTTTTTACTTTTTTCTGATGTGCCTCCTAGATCATATCCCTGGTGTGGTGACCATAGTGGGAATTGCACTTCACTTTCTTCCTTATGATCATGGTAGGATAGCTCTTGATGATACCCCCTATCCTTCATCTGACAAATCATGTTAGAAATCATATAAACATTTTTTTTTTCTTTTTATTTTATATAACACTTTTCCTATTTATATACAGAGGGTGGTTCAACACTACTTAAGAGTAGGGATGGTGGAAGAAGTATTAACATCTCAATAGAGAAAAGTATGCCCTTATTCTTATTCAATAATAATGATTAAAGAGAATTATGGGAATTTAGGAAGAACCAACATGATAAAAATAATCAATCATATTGGTATTAGTGAAATAATGACAGCAAGGTGATCAATAGTTGTGTCCTCTTCTATTTTCTCTTATTAATTCAAAGTAATTTCTTCTAAAGATAATGATTTTTATGTTATTTTCTGATTTATGTATCCTCTAGTTTTTGTATTCGTTGCTTAAATGTATAGATGTGTTTTAAATGACCATGACTCACAAAAATGATCTAAATTTTAAAACACACAAAAATAAGAAATTGCACTCTAAAAATGTTGTTCTCAAGATAGAACAGCTACTGTACACAAAAAATGCAAGCAAAAGAAAAATCATGTTCGAAACTGTTTCTCCTTGAGAGGAACAATAGTTGTCCCTTAATCAGAATAGCAAAGAAAGCAAGCGCAAATAAAAAATGCGAAAATGTTGTTCCTTTGGAAAGGAACAGTAGGAAAAATGAAAGTGTTGTTTCTTCGGAAAGGAATGGTAGAAAAATGAAAGAAGGAACAATAGAAAATGAAAGTGCTATTTCTTCGGAAAGGAACAACAATAATGCAGAAGTGTTGTTCCTTTGGAAAGGAACAACAAAACATAAAAGTGTTGTTCCTTCAGAAGGGAAAAACATAAAGGCGGAAGTGTTGTTCCTTCAAAAAGGAACAACAAAAATGCAGAAATTTTGTTCCTTCGGAAAGGAACAACAAAACGTGAAAGTGTTGTTCCTTCGGAAAGGAACAACAAAAGGACGGAAATGTTGTTCCTTCGGAAAGGAATTGTAGAATAAAAAATGTTGTTTCTTTGGAAAGGAACAACAAATGGCAAAAATGTTGTTCCTTCGGAAAGGAACAATAGAATGCAAAAGTGTTGTTCCTTCGAAAAGGAACAACAAAATGGTGGAACTGATGTTCCTTTGAAAAGGAGCAACAAAATGCAAAAGCATTGTTCCTTCAAAAAGAAATAGCAAAGCAGTGAAAATGTTGTTCGTTTCAAAAGGAACAACAAAATGCAGAAGTCTTGTTCCTTCGAAAAGGAACAACAGAATGGTGAAAATGTTGTTCCATCCGAAAGGAACAACAAAATGTAGAGGTGTTGTTCCTTCGAGAAGGAACAAAAGAATGCTAAAAATGATATTCCATGTGAAAGGAACAGTAAAATGCATAAGTGTTGTTCCTTCAAAAAGGAACAACAAAATGGTGAAAATGTTGTTCCATGCGAAAGGAACAACAAAATGCAAAAGTTGTAGAAATACAGAAATCTGTACAGAAAGTAATTTACACAAATAAAACAAAAGGATTATATACAAAATTTAAAAGCAATCAAATCACATAATGAACCAAAGGTGAGGAAGAGTTCCCTTCCTCAACTAGAATCTGCATGTCAGAGTCTTCCCGGAGTTGCTAGTAGAAGGATTCCCAAGTAAGTGGTTGCGGTACAATCGAACTCGGTGGAAATTTTCCTTAAAGGTATGTCCCGATCCATCAATGGTGGTTAAAATAATGGTGCCATTATCATGTACCTTCTGGATTTCGTATGGTCCCAACCAGTGAGTCTGAAGTTTCCTCGGGAAATCCTGAAACCTAGAATCATATAGGAGCACCCAATCTCCTTCGTTGAAGACTTTCTTTTTGATAAGGGCGTCATGCCATTTAGCTCTCTGTTGTTGGATTAATGTGGTATGTTGAAGAACGGAGAGCCTAATTTTATCCAGCTCGTTGATCTACTGTAGTCTATTAATCTGGGCCTCGTTTAAATCTAGACCGACTTCTTGTGCTGTTCTCAAGGTTTGTATTTCGAATTCTATTGGAAAGATGGGTTCCTTTCCAAATACTAGCTGATATGGTGAATAACCAATAGTGCTTCTCCATGTTTTTCTCTATTCCCACAAGGCTTTCAGAAATCTTGTAGCCCAATCGCATTTGTGTAATGCAATGGTTTTTGTCAGTATTTCTTCTATTACTTTATTCGTGCTTTCTACTTGGCCATTGGCCTATGGGTGGTATGGAGTAGTAATTTTATGCTGAATATGATAGTTTTTTAGTGTTGCAGCAATTTTATTACCAACAAACTGTGGTCCTCCATCTGTGATTATGTCTCTTGGGAGGCCATATTGCACAAATATCTAGAACAGGAAATGAATGATAGAATCCTCTGTAGCTCTTGGCAGTGCCTTTGCTTCAACCCATTTGGTCACATATTCTTTTGCTACCATAATATATGTTTTCTAGTTTGATGATGGGTTGATCAGACCAACAAAATCGAGCACCCAACACTCAAATGGTTCAATGACTAGCTGTGGGTTCAAAGGCATTTCGTCAGACTATCCAGGGCGTCCTGCTCTTTGGCAACTGTCACAAGCTTGAACAAATAATACCCTGTTTGCAGAACTTTGTGACCAATTCTTCGATTTGCGAAATGTCTGCCACATAGTCGGTCATGACAGGCTTTCAGAATGTCAAAAATTTCATCTTCATGGACGCATATTCTGATGTGCATATCTTCTCCTGTATGAAATAGGTAGCCCCCAATCCAAGAAAATCGAGTACTACACTGGAAAATCTACTTTCGTTCATTGGGAGTTAGATGTTTTGGTAATTTTCCTACTGCTAAATAATTCGCAACATCCACATACCAAGGTGTTTTGACAGTAATAGCAAACAAATGTTCATCTGGAAATTGATCTTCGATTGCTGCTACGTCCACTGGTTTTGGCATTCGTGAGAGAAAGTCAGCTATAGGATTTTTTTTTCCAAGTCGGTCTTTTATTGTGATGTCGATTTCCTGCAATAAAATCAACCATCTTGTTACTCTACCATTTGTAATTGGTTTAATTTCTAAATATTTTATGGCAGAGTGATCTGCATATAAAACAATAGGATATCCAGTGATGTAATGCCTAAATTTATTTACAACATGTACTATAGCTAAAAATGCTTTTTTAGTAACATTATAGTTCAACTCAGTAGGAGACAAATTCTTGCTAATATAATAGATTTCATATGGTTTTTTGTCTTCTTCCTACCCAAGGACTGCTCCAATAGCTGTGTCTGAAGAATCTAATGAAATTTGAAATGACAGGTCCCAGTTTGGACCTCAGAGCACTGGGGCCATTGACACAAGATTTTTCAGATCCTCAAAAGCACGGTCACATTTATCTGTCCAAACAAAGTCAACATTCCCTATTAGTGTGTATAGAGGTGCAACTATTTGAGAAAAATGTTTTATAAATCTCCTATAACAACCAAAAAATCCAAGAAAACTATGTACCTCTGTTTGTGTGGTAGGAGTAGGTATTAACAAAATTATTTGAATTTTGGACGGATCTACCTGTATTCCAGCTGCTGAGATATAATGACCTAGGATGAGTCCTTTAGTCATCATCATATAGCATTTTTCATGGTTCAGGCAGAGTCTGGTAGTAATACTTCGTTGCAGCACCTTTTCCAATGTGTATAGTGCTGGGTTGAAATCATCTCCGTATGGTGTGAAATCATCCATGTATACTTCGAGCCCTTCATTTATTAAATCCAAAAATATCCTGAGGATGGCCCTTTGAAAAGTAGCAGGGGAATTGCATAGGCCAAAGGGTAAAACTCTGTAGGCAAACGTTCCCCAAGGACAGGTAAAAGTAGTTTTATCTTGGTCTTCAGGGGCAATCTGAATTTGATTATATCCACTGAAGCCATCCAAGAAAGAAAATAATTTCTTTTTTGCTAATGTATCTAATACCTGGTCAATGAATGGAAGGGGAAAGTGGTCTTTCTGGGTTGCTTTATTTAATTCCCTATAATCTACACAAATCCTCCACTTTCCATTCTTCTTCAGAACCACTACAAGTGGAGAGACCAATTTGTTAATGGAGATAGGATAATTAAAGTTTACAACTAAATTTTTTTGTAATTCAGCTTTCACAATGTCTTTTAGATGAGGGTTAAGTCTTCTTTGGGGTTGGCGAATAGGTCTTTCATAATTTTTTGTTTAAATGTGGTGTGTACATAGCTGGGGATCAATTTCCTTCATATCTGGATAATCCCATGCAAATGATTCCTTGTATTTTCTCAACAGTTGGATCAACTTCTCTTCTTGTTAAAGAGTCGGGTTATTATTGATGTTTAAAGTTTTTCTTGGCTCAATCTCTACAGTTTTGCTATTTGAGACAGAGGTAGTAGGTATTGTTTGATCATGAGTGTCTTTGAGAGGATATTCTTCTAATTCATTATCAAATGCTACCTCTATCATGTGACATTGTACGTGGGATCTGGATTCAACTTGGCTAATAAAGTTGTTAATAAGGTCATCCTCTATTTGATCTTTGAACTCGAGGGAATCTTCTATAGTTAATGGGGATCTAATGTTTTCGGTAAGGTATGATACAGGATGTTTGTTAGTTTTTATTATTGTTACACTTGGTTGGGCTGGAGGGTATAGGGCTAGATTCTTGATATTACTCCCTCTAGTTATGGTCATACTACCTTGTTGACAGCCAATGTAAGTATCAACAGTTGCAAGCCAAGGTCTGCCTAAAATTAACGGATGTCCATTAAGTCGGTTTTTGGGGTTTATTATCAGAAAGTTGGCAAGATATTCCCAAGAATTAACGGATACCATGACATCATGTAGTGTGCCTTCCAGCCTAACCACTGATCAGTCAGCCAGTTCTAATAAAGTGGAGGTCGGTTCTACTAATGTAATGCCCAATTTTTGACAAGTGGTGGTTGTTAAGATATTAATTGCAGCCCCTCAATCAACTAAGGCATTTGAAAAGGTTTGTCTATTGATTTGTACTATCACTATTGGATTTCTTGGGTCTTCATATTTGACGGGTGCTTCTCTACCTGACAATAGGTCAGATAAGGTGCCAACTACTTAGACTGTTGGGTTGTTTGTTATTCTCGGTTTTTTTATACATAGCTCTTTGATGGTATTTGCATATATTGGGATATCTTGGATGGCTTGGAGGAGTGGGATTTTTATATACATATTCTTAAGTTCTCCCAGAATATCAAAGTTAGGATGTTCTATAGGGCATGGTATAATTAATCGTCCTGGGAATGGGGGAGAAGATGTGGTTTCTTGGTCATGAGTCTGTTTTTTGACCACATCTTCTTCTTGTAATGGTTTTTCTACACGTAACTGATTTTCAACTTGAACATTTTTATCTCCCTCAGTCTCTATAATGCACCCAGACCTCAATTGAAGGTCATTGCACTCCCTTAGATCGGTTCCTAGCTTAGGTGTTCAATTATTTGAATAGATTGGAGCGGTCTATTATTCGGGCTCGAGTTGGGTTAGGCTAGGAGTTGGTCTTAAATTGGACTAGGGATTTTGTTGTAGTGTTGGTAGTGTAGGTTGAAGGAGTGGAATGGTTCCTACTGGTTGATTCATCGATCTTTGCCAGTTTGTCTGCTAGGCTTGACTCTGTGAAGTGGGAGGGGGCCATTGTGCTAGATATGCATTGTTTTGCTAATATGGCGGGATGTAGGGAAAATTTGGCTAGTTAGATTGGCTTGCTTGATTCGGCCATGGCGATGATGAAGGAAATGGTTGTTGTGACCAATTTGAGAAGGGAGGTTGATTTTGCCACATTGTATTATATTGCTGAGCATGATATTGTGGAGGTTGAAAAGAAGAAGTTGGATGGGGAAACATACCTGATTGTCGTGGTCGCCATCGAGAGTGTTGATTAAGTAGGTACACTGGTTTTGGTTCTTCTTCTGTGTCTTTGTATACCACTTTCAAACCAGGCAGTGAGGGACAACTTTCTGTAGAGTGGTCTTTTGTACAAATGGTGTAAACTTGAACCACATCTAATGGGCACTCTTTGTGGCTGTGTTTCTTTCTACATCTAGGACAGAATATTGCCAGGTTTTGCTCTGCCTCTGCATGTTTCTGTTTGGATTGCATAATATCGAGCTGCGTTGTCAGATTTCCCAATATATCAGTTTTGAAATTTTCTAATAAATTTCCAATTTCCACGCGAGTTACTCCTTCTCCAGAGATCTTGTTTCTCCTTGTAAACCTGTCATGTTTCGCTGGTTTTAGCCTTGTATTTCCTTGTGAGCTCCTGATACATAAATCAATAATGTTAGTAAAATCTTCTTGATAGATGTCTCCTTTTCCCATAATATTCAATGTTTCAATCCGTTGCTCCTTCATACCTTTAATTAATGTTGTTTTTAATACATTGTCAGGTAAGGGTAATGATGCATAAGGAGATCTTTGAAGATTATACTGAAAACATTCAACATATTCCTCTAGTGTTTCATTAGGTCTAGCTACCGTCTGAAATATTTCATCTTTTAACTCTCTCGATCTACAATAATCCTAATATTTCTTCAGGAAAGTACCTTTCATCTGATCTGAGTCATTTATAACACCTCCACCAACCCCATAAACCATCGTAAAGCAGACCCTTTTAAGGTAGAGGGAAATAGTTTCAGCTTTTGGGGGTCGATGGTATAGTCATATCCTTTGCACAGCACATCAAATTCAAACAAAAATGCATCTGGGTCATCCGATGTTAGGCCATGAAAAGTAGGGATATGCTGGAGAGGAATTACCTTCATAGGTGCATTAACAACAGTATCTACAATGGGATATTGCAGTGTGGAGGTTTGGGTGTTTGGCTGGTTTTGGGCCATTTGGTCAAATATGTGCCAATAACCTTACGGGATTTCTAGAAGGGTATTCCTAGGTTGGTTGGACGGAGCAAGGATGGTCTTAACAGGAGTGGCCTTAACAACACTTCATTTGTTCGGGATGATGAGAATTCCTAATGTCTGAGGGGATTTTAGCTCTTAAGGTTCTTCAGCTTCGTTCTGAATGATTTGTGTAGCACTTCCCTTATCTGGGCTATTTAATGGCCGACTTATTTCGAGATGGGATCTTGGTTCTTCAGTTTCCCCTATTTCTCCTTTTCCTTCACATAGGTTACTAAGGTTCCCTTCTTGCAATGATTTTGGGCTATAATTCTCAATTTCTTGAAAATCTTGCTCCTCATTTTGGCTGTGCACCTCAGCAAAGGCTATAGATGGTGATCCTGTGGCCTAAAGGGAGCTAGTAGGTTGTCTAGAAGAAACTTTTCTAGGTCCTACTGAAGGTTGAGATTCTGCTTTTTTAAGGATTTTGTCTATGAAGGTCGATCGGCTAAGGGTCACTAGCCCCTTAACTTTATCAGTCTTGGGTAGTGGTTTAGGATTATTTTCAAACTTTTTCTACTTAGTCATGCACACAAATCAAACAATGATTTCTACCCAAAACAACAACAAATGTGCATGAAAGCGAGCAGAGGAGCAGGGTTGTTACATGCTCCATACGTAGGTTCTTACCTTCCATTTTTTAAACCCAATTCTCTCCTAGCAAGTACTTACACTACTCTGAAAAGAAACAAATGGCTACACTCTTCACCAGCAATGGCACCAAAATGTCGAGTAGTAAAAAGGGCCTTTTTCACCTCTATTTACCCTACATTAATTATCAATCCAGGGACAATTTGTTATCTCAAAGAATGTACTTAGTTTGAGGCGTTCATTTGTCAGAGTAATGCTAGTAGTATAGTGCTTTTGTAAGAGTAACTAAATGCTAAAATCAACCTCTAAATGTAATGACAATAACTGGAATACTTGTAACCAGATCATTCACTTAAGGAACTACAACACTTTATTAGTCAAGGGTGCAGTAATAATAACTCTTCCCTTTGTAAACTAATGTAATTGAAAAAAAATTAAGGAAAATATCATTAACCTGGGAACTGGACAACAACTATCAATGTTCACTACAGTTTTAGATCGTTCTATGCACACTAAAGCAATGATAATTCAAGTAACAGGAAAAGGAACAACAACTGCTCTATTTATCAAGATTGAGTAGCAAAGTGTTAATCTACCGAAACGATTGAAGCAGTAATTGTAATCTACAAGAATCAAGCAACAATCTTTACTTCAGAAATGATTTGAACAACAAACGGAAATGGGACAACAAACTAAAGGAAGTTATGAAATATTGAACAACAACCTAAATCAAATGTCTATGCACAACAAACCAAATTGAATATCGCATGCAACACTTCTATATTGAAGGAAATAGTAATCTGAGTTTCAGCACAACAATTATTAATCACAGTTATGAAGAAGCAACAATTGCGATCACGGTGGAACAACAATCCCAAATGAACAACAATCACATTTGGAAGTAAACCGTAGATAAATAATACAACAACAATGTTATACAATAATATCAATCTGGTAAAGGGACGACAATACGATATCACTTTAGAATGAATAGCATAACATTCCAATCGTAGAGAATAACCTTACTATTCAAACAGGAACGAGATATAACATAGCCGATACATGAAATAATAAGGAAGAATAGATTACTGAACAAAGCAAATAGAGAAATCAAACTACACATGACTTGGAATTGGAAAATAATGGTACAGGAAGCAAGTGATCCACTAGGGCCAACCCCTTAGCCTCCAGGGACGCACTGCTGTGATTACTCTAGAATCAAAGACATAAATACAACAAATTTTATATATTAAGCATCAAAACAAAGTTACTGTAATTGCTCTTTTAAAGAGATTTGATGATCAAAGTTTAATTTGCAATAGTGAATTTCATAAAAACAATAATAGTCTGCCCCTTGGGCTAGCAATGTTGTCCCTTATTATAGCAGCCAAGTGGAAATATCAACGATATAGAAAATCGTTAAGGTAGAGGTGCTTCAGGATCAAAGGATCTTGAGGGATTCGCCAGATCGTTATTTCTCAGTTATCTCTTTGTTCTCTTGTGCCGATTTGGTATCTCCTTTTCCTTTTCCTGGCTTATATGCTCCAATTTGGATTGCCTCATTTGGATGTGGTTCCCTGTCAAAGGGACAACAATTGATTTCATCTTGTCTTTTCCTTTGGAGTGGCGATTTTCTGTTTTCCTCTTTTTCTGCGTAAGAAAAGGTAATTATTATTCATTTTATGTTGCTCACAAATCTTCTAAAATTTATTATAATCTTTCACCATATGCCTATTTCATAATGCAAAGAAGTTATGAATTTAAGGAAAAGAAAACGAAACAAGTAGTAATTACATACCTTCTCTAATGCTCAACAAAATGCTTCAAGAAAGGAAAGCATGGAAGAAGACTATGGTAAATACAAAAGTGAGCATGATGGAGAAGTTCTGAAGCAAAGCAAACTATACCATTAACCAATTGAAAAGCTGCAAACACTAGAAGTCCTATGAATGAGGAAAATTCGTGTTTTTGGGGCAGTAAGAGGGTCTTTGCCTCAAATCATGGTCCCAAAGGAAGGAAGAGAGGCCAAGGCATTGTTGATAGCCTTTTGAATCTTTTTTTTTATCATTATTTAACCTGCTAGAGAAAGCACAAATGGAAGAAAACTACTGAAGCATCAAAAACAACCTATTCTTAACCATGAAAGAAATAAATCTAACAACAGTATGATCTACAACTGAAGTAAAACATAAAAATAAAAATAAAGAGGAGATTGACTGCTTGGATTGGGCCCTAACCCAAGTGCTTCATCCCTCTAAGATAACTAAATGCTAACTCAAAAAGGATTCCATCTTTATTTCCAAAATAATACAAGATTACATGAAACTGACAAAATAATAAGCTCAAAGTTGAGCAGAGTTTACATAAGAAATAGTACAAAAAAAATCCAACAAAAATACGACCATAGTGAGGCCCTAGGCCTCTCTACTTATACAACTAAAGCTACCAACAACTTCCTAAAAAGTAGGCTTGGCTCCCAAAAATTGAGATAATCATTAGTCATCCTCCACTTGCTCGGCTGCCTGCTAATGCATGACTTGGCTACTTGTACTCCAAGTTGAATGAAGGGGAATTCGAAGTGAGTAATAAATGAGGGAGACTCCCTCCTACAAATCCTCCCCTTTGTCACTTCAAGTTATTTCTTCCATTTGTCCACTGGATCCTTGACTTTGACCATAAAATTCATCAATAATCTGCATTAAACACATATTAGACCACATGGCATCATAACTAATTCAACTCACTCTATAAGCATAAATATAATTAGAAAAACATACAATAAGCTAAGAGAGTGGTTGATTTGACTAGGCTAGGAGGTAAAATGAGCCCATATAATTACCCATTTATGAGGCTCATCATCACCTCCCTACCGGAAGTGTTGCTCATCCTGTGAGCAACTTAGTCCATCTCATCATCTTTTATGGCCCTAGTGGCCTCCCTAGCATCTAGTGCTTCTCATGTGGTCTCCTCTTACTTGTCATAGAATCCTGCTTTCCTGTCTATTTCTTCGCGCTGCACCTGCTCTTCTTCTTCTTTTCTACCTTCTAGCATGCCTAACAGTAGTGGGGGACTCAATTTGAGGCCAATCCAATTAACCTTCAGGCTTTGCATGGAGTGCTTATACATTGGAACTCTCCTTAATGCCTCCCCCATCCTCATTGGGAATGATATTCCCTAATTTGTAGACTGTGGTCAGGTATTCCATCTCTTCATAAATGCATGTACACAGTCGTCCCTAAGTATCCTTTCCATATCCTCAAAATGTGCAATGGCTTGTGCTTGATCACTTATCATCAACCTTCTTATTTCTACTGCCCTTAACTCTTCATAGTTCATCCATGAGTCCATGGCCATTAGTTGTAGGTCCACTAGCCTAGCATTGGGGTCCCACACATTCATGTCTGTGAGGCCCATGTTATGCAGGTAGAATTCTGCCATCTTTGCCTTATCTTCTGATGTGCTTTGGTCGCACAGGTCCATAAACTGCCTGTAATCTTGGAAAGGCATGGTGCCTCTTTGTGCTAATGTCTTTATCTAAAATTGCAATCATTGGTCCTTGAGATATAGGCCATAGAATTTTGCTGGTTTCCTACATTGCAATGCTTCCATGGACCAGCTAGCCATGCATGTTAGTTGGGTCTCTTTCTCTTGCAGCTGTCTTCTTAGCATTTTCAGTTTCAAGGTGGCTTCTTGTGATTCCTTCTCTGTGTTTGACATCACTTAACTATTTACCCATTTCTTGGAGTTTGCTTTCCATATGGCCAATATCCTCAACCCCTTTGGATTTGGCTCTTTACATCCATCTATGGGTCCTTATCCTTTGCTTTTCTAATTCAAAGAATAGTGGAATTGCAATTTTTTGTGGAATCATTCTCCCCGCCTTAAGAATAATGTAGTAGGAGGCAAGACTGGGTTGGGGATTAGGTTCTTGTAGCTTTGTTTCTTCCTCCTTTCCCTATGGCTATCCTTCTACCCTTTTCTCAAGCTCTTGGGTCTCTTATAGTTTTGACCAGGTCTCCTGTAGAATTGCCTGTGCCTCCTGTAGGACTGTTTTTGGGTCCTGTCGTTCTACCTTTTCTTTCCATGTGGGGGATCTAGGAGTCCTTCTTTCATATGTGATAGCTGCCTTGGAAGGGGATTCTTTTCCTTGGGTAGAGGGTGAATCTTCAATAATAATTGGCACTTTTGAAGAAGGTTGGGTTTTCCTTGATTTGATTCTTGTGCTCTTCCTAGCCTTGAAATACATTGAGCTCTACCTCTTCCTCTTCTATTTTGGCTTAATTGGTGTACTGAGGGCAGTGAGGGTAGCCGCTACCTCTCGTTCTAGAGTGTCAAGGGGCACTTCTGTCTTTTCTGCCTCTTTTTCTATTTCTGTTTGCTATAGTTCCTCCTACTATGTTCTTCAGCTTTCTTCTCCTCTATCTTGGTTTCTTCCTTCTTCCCTTCTTGTCCTTCTAACTCAACAGTTGCTTCACCTTCTCCCCCTTGCTACTCTTTCTCCTCATTTCCAGTCGGATTAATATCATAGGTCAGGGCCTTTATGTCATCTTCAGCTGTCATGTTTCAGAATATTCCCATGCTATAGGGAGAGTAAATGTATGGAGGGCTTCTTCCACTAAAATTTTGATTAACCCATGGTGAGATAGCTGCTCTGGATTTCCTACTTTTACTTTAGTACTGGAGTCAATGATGGATTGCAGGAGGAAGTAGGGGATGGTGAGCTTCTGAGGGGCTGGAGTTTCCATGCCATACCTTAATTCATGAAGGATTCTAAAGTGGTAACCATAGACAATGTTGTACCTCCCCTCACAGGTAATATACTTGATTATTTGGTAGCTAACCTCATCCCAAGGATATGGTATGCTAGCCCTTCTTATGCCATTTTTATCTTCTATAAGGGTTTCATTGTTTTGGAAAACGTTTTTCTTAGCAGCTTGGCCAATTAGTTTCTCATCCTTACTCTAAGGTAATCCAAGAGGAAGGGTAGTGATCTTACTGATAAATTCAGGGGTTATCTCCATGGAAAGGCCTCTAAAGGTGACAGTGGCATGTGTTCTAGTGTGAGGGACCAAATAGTAGGCAAATTCTTAAGAAATTTCCTCTTCAAACCCTCAGAACTTCTAAAAAAAGTTCATCTAATTTGCTCTTGTGAATGTCCACTACTTGGGGATGTGCATGGAGCCTGGACGAGTTGGTGGGTTCCATCTTCATAAAACCTCCTATAATTTTGTTTATGCTTCTTTGGGAAACCAAATGAGGAGCAGGAGACAACAATTTTTGAAGAAAAACAAAGAAACAAGGAGACTGTGTTTTTTCAAGAAATAAGTAGAAATTCTTTTACGTATTTCCTCCACCTAAAGGTTTTATTTCATCCTCAAAATTTAACCACTGATTGCATATTTTGATATTCAATGGGGGTTTGCAAAAAACCTACCTCCTCAGCCTGAGAATTGTGCTAAAACCTATGTTTTCTCCCTTCAAAACAACTCACTGGCCCTCCTGTAGAAGACTATTGTCCCTCCTATAGAATTCCTGTAGGTTCTCCTGTATAACCTAGAAGTGCTCTTGTAGACAATGCTAAGAGCGGGAATATAGGAGAGATCAATCGAGAACGATGGTTATGAGGCTGTGGGGGCACGAGGAGATTGCAAGAGCGAAGTTTCAAGGAGAGAATGAAGGAAAAGGTGTTTGGAGTGCTCGGGGAGGAGTAATTATTACTTTTTATGGATATTTTCCGATGATGGAGGGTGAGCTGGCCAAGTGTATGTTGGCCATATTCAGACCATTACCTACCTTGTCATCATGGCCCTTTTCTCATAATCATTCCTCATGATTGCATCAGAGTTCACACTTCATCCACTACTTGTCCTTGACATCTTTCCTGAGTTAACTGTGCGCACATGTGGGTGACATCTTCAAATGAGTGGAGTCAACTAGCTGAAGGTGGCTAAGTTAATTGGCCACCTTTCCCTTATTTAGTCTCAACCATCTCATTGCTATTGCATGCCTTCTAATTATACCAATGCAAATAGAGGAGCAGGTTAGTTACTTACCTGAGATCCAAATGTATTCGTTGTGAAGGCTGTGGCTCTTTCCCTCTGTTGCATGCCTTTGTTTATTTTGATGCATGCTATTTGCTTCCTGATGTGTGGCTATGCTTTGTGCATGTTCCTCTCTGGCTGGATTTGATCTGCAGGTGTCTTCTTAACCCTTCATATTTTCACCCTCTTGCTGCCGATGCTAGATTTTAATGGGATCAACTGCTATGTGAATTCCTACAGGAGCTCATGTAGCTACTTCTCCCTTTGAAAATTCATCTTATTTCTATGCTTGGAGCTGTGAGGATGATGCCAAAGATGTAGATAGAGATGGAGAGGTAATAGGCAGACTTCAGGTGAGGTGGATGGTGCTGTTTCCTTTCTTATTTTTTGTTTTTTTCTTTTTCCTAAAAAACTGTTTTTTTTGTGCTTTTCTTGGGCAGGAACAAGAATGATTCTTGGGATGTGATGCAAGCTTGGAAATGCTGGCAAGGAAGTTTGAACACTGTAGGAGGATTTACAGATCTTTTATGAAACTTCCCTGTCCCTCAAACTTCCTTTTATATCCATTTCTGGCTCTCTGTAATTCCTATAGGAGCCTCCTGTAGAAAAAATAATTTTTGAAAAAGAAGCACAGTGAGGTGAAAAGAATGCCAAAAATGATGGAGAAAGGTTTGGGAAGGTAGGATAGGTATTGGTATTTGTTTCAGGGCCCCCTTGGCACCTTCTTCTACTTCCTGTAGTCCTCCTGCAAACCTACATTGCAACTGGAAATTCATTTTTCTTTTCCTTTTTTTTTTCGAAAACAACTAGGGCGCCTCAAGGAGGTTTTCACCCTAATTGCCTGGCCTGGGCGCCTCCAAGGGAGGGTTTCACCCAGGGATATTATTTTTCTCTTTTCTTTTTTGACATCACTGGGCCGCCTCAGAAGAGGTTTTAAACCCAATGATGGGACACAAATGCCTCATGGAGGTTTTCACTTAGGTCCTTATTTTTTATTTTTTCTTTTTATTTAGTGAGTGGATGAAGTGGAAGCCAAGACATGCTCCACTACCATCACTATTTTATTCAAATTTTAAATGAACTCTTGCTTGGAGAGGGGTTTCTTGTATACTTTCAACTGATTTTGATTGACAAGCATGGGGATGGCTTCATCATCAATGGTTCTGATCAGAACTGAACCATTGCCATTGCATTTCTCCACAGTGTAGGGTCCCAACCATCTTGTGCTTATCTTACTCTTAAAATATTTGTATCTTGAATCATAGAGTAGTGCCCAATCTCCCTCTTGGAATTGCTTCTCCTTGATGTTTTTGTCATGCCATATATTTCTCTTAAGCTGAACTACCTCTGTATGGAGCAGGGCCTGCATTCTGTGTTCATCCAATCCATTGAGCTGAAGTAATCTTTGTTTTTGTGCATGGCTGAGGTCTAGGTCTAGCTGAGCTGATATCCTTAGGGTATTGAATTCAAATTCTATTGATAGTAAAGCCTTCTTTCCATAGACCAGATCATAGGGTGTGAACCCTGTAGTGGTCTTCCATGTTGTATTGTAGGCCCAAGTGGCCTCAACTAATCTTTCCGCCTAGTCTTTTCCGTTGCTTCTCACTACCTTTGTCAGGATCCCTTCCAATGCTATGCTAGTGACCTCCACCTACCCACTGGCTTGTGGATGGTAAGGGGTTGATGTCTTGTGCTTGATTCTATGATGTGTGAGCAGGTCTTCAATCAGATTAGAAGTAAACTAACTACCTTGATCTATGAGCAATTCTCTTGTATACCCAAACTTGTAGAATATGTTCTCTCTCAAAAATTAAGCTACTTTTTCCTCTGTCATTGCTTTGGTTGCTTTTTTCTCTGCCCACTTTGTCAGGTAATCGGTGCACACAATGATGTATTGTTTCTGCTTTGAAGGAGAGCTGATAGGACCCACAGAGTCCATGCCCCACTTCTCGAATGGCTCAAAGGTCAGTTGAGGTTGCATGGGCATCTCATCATTCGGAGTAGGTTTCCCCATCCTCTGGCACCAATCAAATTGGCTAGTATATCTCCTCATATCCTGATGAAGAGTGGGCCAATAGTAGCCTTCTTGTAGTATCTTGAAGGAAATTCTTTTTGCTGCAAAATGACCTCCACAAGGCCCATCATGACAGATCACGAGGATGTCAAAGACTTCCTCCTCCCTGACACATCTTCTCAAGATCTGATCTGGGCCAAGTTTGAAGAGATTGCCCCTAATCTAGGTGCAAGGGGCACTTTTCCTCACTATCTTGCTCTTCTCTTTTGAGGACAGATGTGGTGGAAACTATGCTGAAACCAGGTAGTTTGCTATATCGACAAACCATGGAGAGAGTCATGAGATAGAAAATAGGTGTTCATCTAGCATTTGGTCATCCATCATTCCTTCTTCACATGCACACAAATTTACTCTAGACAAAAAATCAGCAAAAACATTTTCTTTACCACGCTTATCATTAATGGTCAAATCAAACTGCTGTAGTAAAACCAACCATCTAATAATGTGAGCATTCACATCCAGTTTGTTCATTAAATATCTAATTGCTTCATGATCAATGTGCACAAAAGTTTGGTAGCATTTGATATAATGTTTGAATTTGTTTAAAGAATGTGGGACAGCTAGGAGTTCCTTCTTGGTCACTGTATAGTTTAACTCTGCCTTTGACAAGTTTTTGTTTATAAAGTATATGGCATAGGGTAACTTGTCATCAATTTGTCCCAAGGCTACTCCTATTGATTTATTCGATGCATCTGTGTGAATTTGGAAAGGTAGGACCTAGTTTGGGCCTCTCAGAATTGGGGCGGTCATGAGCTTGCTCTTTAAGGTATCTGGGGCTTCTTGATAGTTTTCCTAAAATATAAACTTGACATCTTTACATAAAAGGCCAAACAAAGGAGAGGCTAGCTTGCTGAAATCTTTAATGAATCTTTGCTAATACCCCGCTAAGCCTAGGAAACTTCTGACATCTCTCACCTTTTAAGGAGGTGGGACCCTTTGGATGATGTCAATTTTGTTGGGGTCCACCTGTAGTCTTTGTTGAGATATTGCATGACCTAGCACGGTCCCTTCAATCATCAAAACTTCACATTTTTCTAGACTGAGGGATAGGTTCATCTCAATACATTTATCTAGCACTTTTCCTAGATTAGATAAGGCTTCTTGAAAGTCAGAGCCATAAGGAGTAAAGTCATCCATGTATATCTCTACTACATCATGAACTAATTCAGAGAATATACTCAATACCACTCTTTGGAAAGTGGAAGGAGCGTTACACAAACCAAAAGGAAGGACCCGGTATGCAAAGGTACCCCAAGGGCAAGTGAAAGTGGTCTTATCTTGGTATTTTGGGCTGATCTGAATCTGATTGTACCTGCTAAACCCGTCTAGGAAAGAGAAATTTTTTTTTCTTGCCAGAGCGTCTAACACTTGATCTATGAAAGGTGAATGAAAATGGTCCTTTTTAGTGGCTTTGTTCAATTCCTAATAGTCAACACAGATTCTCCACTTACCATTTTTCTTTGGCACAAGCACCAAAGGAGAGACCCATTTATTGTCAGAGATGGGATAGATGAATACAACATCAAGCAATTTTTGTAGTTCTTCCTTAACAATATGTTTAAGTACTGCATTCATCCTCCTTTCAGGCTGCCTGACTGGCTTGAAATCCTCCTTGATGTATATATGATGAGTACATAATGAAGGGTGCACTCCCTTCATCTCCTTATAACTCTAGGCAAAGGCATCTAGGTGTTTTCCCAATAAGCTACACAATTCCTTCTCCTGGGAAGTGGATAGGAATGGTTTGATCTTCAAGGTTCTTTGTGGGCCGAACTATATATTCTTAACATGGAGAGAGGTGGAGTTGGATGCACAGAGATCAGTTGAGGGTTTGTTTTGGGTTTCTCTTACTGTGTCCTCTAATGGTGATACACTGGGAGGTGGATTCTGAATTAGATTTTCAATCATATCATCCTCATCTTGTTTTTCCCCCATGGCGATTCCTAATGCACAAAGTGGTGTAGAATAAACTTCATCCTCATCTTCCTCCTCCAACCAAAGAGGTAAATCATGTTCTAGCAAGGGTTGGGTAGGAGGATATAGGATTAACTGCTTGGACATATGCCCATTCTTTATGGTCATGTTCCCAGATCGACAGTTGATGTAGGCATCGACGATAGCCAACCAGTGTCTTCCTAGAATGAGAGGATACCCAGTGAGCTTTTCCTTTGGCTAGAGAACTAGGAAATCAGTAGGGTACTCCCAAGAATCAATGGAGACCATCACATCTTCCACAATCCCCTCAAGGGTCACGGTGGAGCGGTCTACAAGCTGTAGCACTGTTGTGGACTTCCTCAAGGAGCCTTGGAGGTTGAGTTTGAGCATTGTGTCCTTTGTCATCACATTAATGGTAGCTCCCAGATCAATCAAGGTGTGTGGGATCATGGTGCCATTGATGTGGACATCAACTACTAGGCTTCCACGTTCTAGATATTTTGGACAGATTACCTGCCCTAACATCAGGTCAGACAGTTTTCTTATGACATTAATGGTTGGGGAATCTCTCTTGCACCTTCTTGGGTGCTTAAAGAACTTCTCTTTGATCAACCTATTGTAGATAGGCACATATTTTATGGCTT
>APFE030020583.1:3710-36300 GCA_000404065.3 Pinus taeda | reverse complement strand
GGTTAATAATGTTTTTTTGCATGGTATTAATAACAATCTAGTCCATGGTATTTGTCCCATATTATTTTGCCCATAGCTTTTACCTAAATATAACGCATTTTTGAGTGTTCGTAAATATAAGGTGACTTATGGAGTAAATATAAAAAAATGTTTTATTTGTTTACTATACCTCTTATTTATATTTTTATTAATTTACCAACCTCTTTTACAAATATGGTATTTGGCCCATAGGATTCACTTAAATAAAACCTCTTTCTTGAGCCTTCATAAATAGAACGAGGGTTATGGACTAAATATAAAAAGAGGTTTTATTTATTTACCATGCATCTAGTTTATTTATATTTTTATTTATTTACCATACCTTTGAGTAAGTATAAAAGACCTTTTATTTATTTACCATACCTCCACTGTATTTATATTTTTATTTATAACTATCATAAATACATTTTATTAAAAATGAGGGGGAATGGAAGATTGTAACTCCTAATTTTAAGGGCTAGATTTACTTTTTTCACCCTCTCCCTTAAAATAAGGTGGGCTAACCTCCATACCTAATTTTTTTATAAAACAAATTTGAGGTGATTTGTAACAATGTACTATGATACAAAATATTCCCCCAATAAAAATATAAAACCCCTTAATTTAGCCCAAGGGCGAAAATTGGCCCCTAAAATTTTCCATGTTCTCAACTCTTGTGGCCACAAGACCTATGGATGGCCGTAGCTGTACAAAAATGATCCAAAGTTCTCTACCACATATTATATGCTAGTGGATGCCAAGAAATTTCTTGATTTCCACTTCTAGGATGCATTATTATTCTACCTGGGCCACTTTTATGTTCCTTCAAGCAAGCATGCCAAGCTGATTTGGGAGACACACTATAGTCAAGTCACAGGACACTATGAGGTGGAAAAAAAAGTGGTCGTACTACAAAATTACTTTTGTTGACAAAAAATCTGACATGATGTTGTAAAATATATCAGATCCTACACTGCCTATGCCATCACTAAGCCAACCATCAAGAAGAAAGAGCTTTACACTCCTCTTTAGCTTGAACGCACCAATTCCAGCTCTGTTGTCAAAATTAGAACATTCAAAGTGAGATAACAAAAGCCAAGAAACTATGAGATCTATGTAGGATTATCTAAATACTCTATTCAATACATCAACATGGTGTTTAAATACATGAAATAACAACATCACATATAGGAAAATAGAGAATTCTTTTCATTAATATAAATGGAAGGAGTTTACAACCATAAACACGTGTTGATCTTGTGGAAGAGCTCCTCCAAGGCAAACATTTCCTTTCCTTGTCACAATGTGCACCTCCAATCACCCTAAATGCATGAAATGAAACCTCTCACCATGACAACATAAGGGTAAAATCAATCTCCAAAAGCCAACCTTTTACATATGAAAGGTTGTAAATATATAGAGGAGTGGGTAAGTTGGAAGTTCTTATCAAATTACCAATATAATGTTTTAGCTCCACCTTTGATGGGCAGATCGGATCAAAGGATAAGGGATGGAAACTCAAAATTAGGATAGGATAAGATTTGAATGTTTTATTTGAGGTAAATAGTTGTAACAAATTTTGGAAGCTTTTAGAAGAAGAAGCTTCCAAAATTTCTCTCTTTTTCCTAAATTTGTGGAACCAACACAAGTGAAAATGGGAGCAACTTGTAGGTGATCAATGCAGGTCACAATGGAGAAATATGTAGGTGAAAAATGTTCAATAAGAGTCTAGGGATTGTTGGTCCTAAAACTGGCATAGATGATGTAGTTTCAGGAAAAAAATTGGGAAATAAAAGATACATGCTTAGGGCTTTGTGCAAGATGATGATAAGGGGGAATAGGATATTGATTGATCCCATTAGGAGGTGTATTGCACGGATGTGACAAAATGGCCTATAACAGATTTCCCCCTAAAGCGGAAAGTCAGAAATGATGACTGATGACTGAAGTGATTTACCTTGTGATAAGTCAGGATCAAGAACAATCGATGAGATTCATTTGTGACAATAAATTTTCAGTGTGACATCTTTGTTGCTGAGGGAGGCATTCCCGTACTCAGCAAATAAGCTAACATAACATGTAAAATGATCAAAAGATGCATCCATAGATGACAACTGGTGGACCCATGACTGGATGAGTGTTTGTATGATCATGGCCATCATACATAGTGATCTCTATATAACTCCTGAAATCACAATCTAGATGGATGAAACTAGATCTAGGGTCTTCTATCTCATTCACATGACCAATCAATGTACGAGTCTAACCATGTGATTCAATGAGCTGAGGTTGAACATAGTAGATACCATTTGATTATGAATGGATTATGTAAGTCGTTAATGGATGCGAGAGAAACCACCAATGATGATAATGTCTCTCAAAGTACTATAGTACAATCTATATGGCGTGAATAAATGAGTTTATTTTAAACACCACACAAAGTCTTTCAGTCGAATGCCATTGATGTAAACCTATCCCCGAGGCTGGGGAAACTTGCTATTGATGTATGCAAGCACCAAGGTACTAGAGGATGTTTCTAAGTGAACTTCCTAGATAATGTGCTTGTTATCTCTTAGAGGAAACATGATTGCAGGAAAACCTCTAAGGTAACCTTTAACCTATTTGAGGTTGAAATCTAACCCTTGAACCTAGAGAGGGATCTCTCCCTAAAACTCAACTACTCTAGGTCACTATAGTAGTATGTTTTTCAATTGAGTTATGTGGCCAAATTTATCAAAAAATTAAATTTAGTTGGGATATGTGAAAAATAATACCATTGGGCATGGAATCTATAATACAAAATAACTAGCTAAAGTCCATAGAAATTAGTCTAACAGAGGCAAGATATTTGCAGGTTTCTTAGAAAAGTCATTAATGAGAGATTGTTAGAGAAAGTACAAGTAAACATCAAAAGACTAAGAAACCATGTTAATTCTACAATTTACATTTAAGTTGAAAAACATATAGGAAATTTGAATAACTTGAAACAGAGCATTTATAAAGAATTATATTTCATAACCTTTATTCAAATTATTGAAGATTAATGAACTCAAGATTTGACTAAGAAAGAGGAAAAACATCATAAGAAAATGACTGGAAACCTTCAACACATGAATCTATAAAATGTTGTAATAATGCTTGCAGTAAGTTCTATTAATATAAAAATAATATACACTAGGTCCCATGTTTCAAAGTAGTCCCAATAATTCTTCATTACACAGTCTCGTCTTTATACAAAAGACAAACTAACTAAAAACTAGTTTCTAGCAAATTGTTAATTACAAAGTCTAATTAATCACAACGTACATATCCAATACATGCATATAAAACTTTCCAATCCTATATACATCTAAATATCATGTTGTGTCTCGAGTCATGGTGAGATATAAGGATCAGCAAGTCAAATTGGTGAGGTGGCATCCAAGTCAACGAATGTTCATGAAATTTTTCCTCACGAAACCTTGAAAAATACGGCCCAGTGATCCCTTCGAAAATCGAAAACCATGATAGATGTTAGAAAACCGAGAGAGATTTCTATAAATGGATTTTTTGTGGAAAAAAAAATTGGTTTTGAAAAAATAATTCTCATTTGTCTAGAAAGCATGCTCGAAATTACTGTGTTATATAGGAAAAACAGGGTTTTAACTGGGCATTTTTACAAAAATGCGTTGCTACTCCCATTTCAATGCATTTTCCTTTTTTAATTTTAATAATGATTATTTTATTTTCTACATGGAATGTTTCAACATATATCAAAAATTGAAATTGAAATTTTATTGTTGGCATTGATATTCTTGCTATCAGCCAATACCTGGTAACACTAACACTCTCGTTGTCAGCGTATTCTTGTTAAAAAAAATTCTGCAGTAGATAAATGTTGATAACCCAATTATCAAAATTCTCTTGTTTATTACAAATCGGCACTAAAACTCCCATTACTGGCACTTTAACATGGTTTTATTTACAAATCAACATTAACACTGAAAGTATAAGTGCTTTTAAAAATTAACAACTAAAATTGTGACAAAAATTGGCTTCATGGGGATGATGTCGATCATAGATGGCATCAAGAACCCCATAGACTAGAGGCCTGATCCATTGGGTGGCTCCCAACTAATAACCCTACAACCTGTAAACTGTACCACACTACAAATGTAAATTGAAACTAAAAGTTTCTACAAAACATGCTCGAAGTGTTGAGCTTATTGGAACACCAACCTATCCTAAACTGCTAAAACAACTGCTTAATCAAATAACACAAAATGCCAATGCAACCAATCTAGTAGATTCTCAAATATCAAGGCTTTTTTACTTTGCTTAAGAAAATAAAAACTGGAAAGTATATTGGTGAAGGTAACTCATGATGTAATTTGTATCCACAGTGAAAAAATGGATGAAAATTCAAACTAAAAAAACTCTGCATGTAGTCAACTACGAGAACATAAAAATGATGATATATCTGTTTAACCTCAAGGTATTGAATGACTAAATAGTCATGGTTCAAATTTTCATGCATGTTTTCTATTTCAAATTCATAATCCAAAACAAAAAATTCCCCTCTCAATAACAGCGGGATGCAATATGTCTTTTCATTGTTGTTGAGAAGAAATTCTAAAAGAATGATATTGATATGGAAAAATTTGTTGATCCTCTAAGTTTAAAAGCTCTACTGAATTTCCTCGGAATACTCTTGTAAAAAGTGAATCTTTTCTTCTGAGCTACATTTGCATGAGTTTAAATAAGAGGACAAAAATGAAGAAATTTTTTTATCCACTTCACAGTCAATATACCTATCATTCCATTCTCTAAAACCTTGGGTGGAAACATGATCTACTACAGATTCTTTCTCCTCCATCCATGTTTCCAAGAAGATAAGCCAAAATCTTGTTATGTATGTTATGGACTTCATAGACAAACATTCAATCCAATTTTTGCATTTGCCTTGGAATGAATCATAAAATAATCTCATGTATACATCTTCACACTTGAATTTAAGAAGATCAGTAAAGTCATGAAAATTTTCAATATGTTTCAAAGTGAGGCTGAAATCATCACCACTAAATTTTGGTCAATTTCTCAGAAACTATTCATCTTTAGGTATATGATTAGGAAAACTAGGAATAATTGTAAAATCTAAACTTTCATACCTTGAAACAATAGTATCAGTGTCTGAGTTCTTCATTGGCCTAGTGAAAAAACCATTGAATCATTTGAGCTATGAATCCTTTTGACAATGGAGTTGCCATGGAAGCTTCTAAATCTAGATTCTTGAAAATGGAGTCACTAGAGAAAACACCTTGCAGCCAAAACTGATATCCAAATCTATGTTCACCCTCAGAAATACGATATTGAACAATGAAATCATTCCGGGAAAATATGTCTTTCGCTCCCCAACAATGGCATAAAAAATGTTATCTCTTAGATGAAATCCATATACGTGAAAACCTCTAAGGTAACCTCTAACCTATTGGAGGTTGAAAGTCATCCCTTCAACCTAGAGAGGGATCTCTCCCTAAAACTCAACTACTCTAGGTCACTATAGTAGTAGGTTTTTCAATTGAGTTATGTGGCCAAATTTATCAAAAAATGAAGTTTGGTTGGGATATGTGAAAAATACTAGTTCAATATTTTTCTATTAAAGGAATGAAGTGTTTTTCTATTGCATCTCTGTGTTTATGATTATATATGTAAGTTGTTACATTCTCGTTTAAATTTGGATCACCTTATATCCAGTCATGACTCTAGAAACAAAATGATATTTAGATTCATATAGGATTAGAAAGTTTTATATGCATGTATTTGAAATGTACACAATGATTATTTAGACTTCGTAATTAAAACATTACTAGAAGCTCGTTTTTATTTAGTTTGTCTTTTCTATAAAGATAGGGACTATGTAATGAAGAAGGATTGGAACTAATTTGAAATATCAGACCTGGTGTATATTATTTTGATATTAATAGAACTTGTTGCAAGCAATATTACAACATTTTAGAGATTCATGTGTTGAAGGTTTCCAGTTAGTTTCTTATGGTGTTTTTCCTCTTTCTTAGTCAAAGCTTGAATCTAATGATCTTCAGTAATTTGAATAAAGGTTATGAAATGTAATTATTTCTAAATTCTCTGTTTTAAGTTATTCATATTTCCTATATGTTTTTCAACTTAAATCTCAATTCAAAATTTCACATGGTTGGTCTTTCTTTTGATGTTTACTTCTACTTTCTCCTATCATCTCTCATGCAATGTTGGTGTGAACTATTATGCAATGTCGGTTGTGTCCAACAATGGTGGAAAGTATGATCGAAGGCAATCTACATTGAACACTGTGTGTAGACCAAGGAATAGTGGGATGTTGAGCTAAAAGGAATTATCATCGATGGCCTAGATGATGGTGTATGGCCAATATCAAAGCATATGAAGCTTGTAATGGGGTCAAACAAGGCACTCCTTCTGCAATGTTGGGTTGTGTTATATTCTTTCCATGACTAGCCCACGTAGTTAATCGGGGGGTTAGAAGGAGGGTAGAGCCCCCCCTTCATTGTGTCAATTGCGTAGTGGTGGGAGTCACAGGAGCTTTGAGGGGTGAAGGTAACCCCACTCTATGTGGTTTGGGGCAGCGCCCCAGAAAATTTTGGCTTTGGACCCTATATTAGGTTAGGCGAACCTACCTATGGTTTTGTGCATGATTTTTTCGTACATGGTTTTGGATGTGATGGTTTTCGGTCCATAGTATTGGATGCTTTGGCATGTATAGATATGTATTGTAAAATTGAAAGGAACATAATGAAAAATCAAGATGGTAGTCCTGAATTTTGGGATCCAGGGGAAAAGCTCTGTGTATATGTGTTTTATGTCTTATGCTCTCGCATTGTTTATTTTATGTGTTTTATAATTTGTATGCAGGTAATTTCTGTACGAGGTTAAAACCTACATTTGGTATTAGAGCTATTTTGGCTTCAAGGGGACACCTTTTTTGCTAAATGGTTTCTCTTGGGCCTATGGTAGACCTTGTTCAGTGCGAGATCTATGGGATTGATTCTGGTAGTGAAAGAAGATGGCGAGAAGTGGAAAGATAGAGATCAAGAAATTTATTGGTCCAAGTTTTGAGTTGGGGAAACTCAAGATGGAGGATCTGTTGGTAGATAAAGATTAGTGGATCATGGTAGATCTAGGTACTAAACCAATGGGAGTGTCAAATTAAGAATGGATTGGATCGAAAGGCAAAGAGCACAATATGATTGTGTGTCTCAGATTAGTATTGCTCAATGTATCAAGGGAAGCTACGACAAAGGCTTTATGGGACAAGTTAGGGACTTTGTATCAATCTAAGTCTCTGGTGAATAAAATGTTCCTATGGAAAACGTTGTATAACCTGAGGATGGAAGATGGAGACTCGGTGACAGAGAATCTGAATGTGTTTAATACTGTGGTAAGTTAGTTATTGTCTGTTGATATCAAAATTTCAAATGAAGATAAGTGCATTAGTTTGTTGTGTTATCTACCAGATTCATGCGATAGTCTAGTTATTGGATTAGGTAGCAATGCAACTGCGTTGTAGTTTGATGAAATAGTCTCATCCTTGCTGATGGAGGAGATGAGATGGAAAATACGGAGAGCCAAAATGGTGATGCCTTGTCTGTACGAGGATGGTCCTAGAATAGAAACAAAAATAAGTCATTGAGTGGGAGATATAAATCTAGAGGGGGATCTAAATCTCCAGGAAAACCTGTAAAGGTGGTGTGCTGGAAATGCAGAAAGGAAGGGCACTACAAAAGGTACTATAAATCTAAAGCTCCTCACAATCTGATGATGTTCCTTCTACAGAGGCAAAAACCACCTCAGATGAAGGTGGGGATGTGTACTTGGCTTCTTCAAGTACACATGTAGATCATGAAGCATGGTTGATTGAATCAGGTGCATCCTTTCACTTCACTCCCCATAAAGAGTGGTTCTGTGAGTATGAGAAATACGATGGTGGTGATGTCTTCTTAGGGGATGATAGGAAGGCTAGAATCACTGATTGTGGAAAAGTAAAGTTTAAGTTGCAAGGTCCAAGGGTTAGAACATTTTTGGGTGTTCTACATATTCCCGCATTGGATATAAATCTGATTTCTGTAAGCAAGATGGATGATGCAGGTGTAAAAATAGTGTTTGAGAGGGATACCTGCAAGATGGTTCAGGAGCACTGGTATTGATGCAGAGAGTTTGGATTGGAAATCTATACAAGCTACAAGGTGGCACTTTTTTTGATGGGTGCAACAGTTTTGTGGTTCCTGAAAGTGGAGCATAAAATCTAGTGGTCTTTGGAGAGAAGACCATGCTGCGGCATCAAAGGCTTGGACATATTGGAGAGAAGGGCTTTTGAATACTTCATGGTAAAGGTATGAGTAATAGCTCTTTGGATTTTGATTTCTATGAAAATTGTGTATATGGGAAGCAGGATTGGGTGAGTTTTCCCTCTGGTGGTATGAGGGCGAAATAGATATTAGAGCTTGTGCATAGTGATGTGTTTAGACTTGTGAAGGTTCCATCACTGGGTAAGTCTATGTACTATGTATCATTTATAGATGACTTCTCAAGGAATACATGGATATATTTCCTTAAGAATAAATCTGAAGTCTTTGACAAGTTTAAAGAATTTAAGGCTTTGGTGGAAAACAAAACAGAGAAGAAGATAAAGGTGCTGAGGACAGATAATGGTGAAGATTTTTGCAGTAAGGAATTTGAAAATTTTTGTAAGAAGTGTGGTATAACATGGCATAAGACTAGTCCATATACACCTCAGCAAAATGGAGTTGCAGAAAGAATGAAAAAGACGATGGAAAGGGCAAGAAGCATGCTCAGTGGTGGTGAGTTAGGACAGGAATTGTGGGTAGAGGTGGTGGAGATAGCATGTTACCTAGTCAATAGATAACCTTCATTAGCGTTGGAGGATAAGACTCCACAAGAGGTATGGACAAGTAAGAAACCCTCTATTTCACATTTGAGGGTATTTGGATGTGATGCATATGTACATGTTCCAAAGGATAAACGAACCAAGTTGGATAGTAAATCTGAAAAGTGCATCTTTATTAGGTATAAGGGTGGTTTAAAGGGTTATAAGCTTTGGAACCCAGTAACAAGGAAAGTTGTGTACAACCAAGATGTGGTGTTCAGAGAGGTAAAATATGCTATTAAACATGAAGTCCAACCAAAGGAACCCGAGAAGATAGAGTTTGAGCTAAAGGAGGAAGAATCATACTCTATAGCAAAGGAGGAATCAGAATATGAAGAGCCACAAATTCCAAGTGTGAGAAGATTAGTTTCAGAAAGAATGTAGCCAAAAAGGTATAGTCCATTTGCTTTCTGTTCAAATTTTTCTTTATCTATTACTGATGATGATCCCAAAACTGTGAAGGAAGCAGTAGATTCAGAGGATGGAAAACTCTGGAAAGAGGCCATGGTTGATGAAATGGCATCTTTGCACAAAAGTGAGGCTTGGGATTTGGTGGAGTTGCCAACTGGAAGGAAACCCATTGGCAACAAATGGGTGTTCAAGAAGAAGACAAATTTAGAAGGAAAGGTGGAGAAATACAAAGCTTGCTTGGTAGAAAAGGTTATTCCGAGGTGTTGGGAATTGATTTTGGTGATACTTTTTCTCCTGTTACCAAGGTAACTTCTATTAGATTACTTTTATCTATTGTTGCTGCTTTTGATTTTAAGGTAGAACAAATGGATGTGAAGACAACATTTCTTCATGGGGGAACTGGAAGAGGAGATCTACATGAAGCAGGCTGAAGGCTTTGCGGTGAAGGGTAATAAAGAAATGGTATGCAAGTTAAAGAAGTCTTTGTATGGGTTAAAACAGTCACCAAGGATGTGATATAAAAAATTTGATACATTTATACGAGGACTTGGCTTCACTAGAAGCAAAGAAGATCATTATGTGTATTTTAAATTAATTGGTGACCATGTTATTTATCTGGTCTTGTATGTGGATGATATGTTTCTAGTTGGAAATGACAAAGAAATTATCCAGGATTTGAGGACCCATTTGTCTTCCAAATTCGACATGAAAGATCTTGGTGCCACAAACTATATTCTTGGAATGGAAATTAAAAGAGATCAGACAAAGAAGAAGCTATGGTTAAACTAGAGGAAGTAGGTTGAGACAATATTCCAGAGGTTTAATATGCAGGATAGTAAACCGATGAAGGTTCCTATTCTCGTAGGTGTAAATTTATCTATTGAACAATGTCCCAAGACACAAGAATAGGAAGAGGACATGTCCCATGTTCCATATGCAAGTGCAGTTGGTATCCTGATGTATGCGATGGTCTGTACTAGACCAGACATTGCACATGCAATGGGAGTATTGAGCAAGTTTATGTCAAAACTAGGGAAGGAGCATTGGACAACAATGAAGCGGGTTTTCAGGTATTTGCGTGGCACTAGTGATTATGGCTTATGCTACCAAGGAAGACTAGGATTGGACAGAGTGTTGGATATTGGTGGTTTTGTTGATGCAGACTGGGCTAGAGATCTGGATCAGAGAATATCTACAAGTGGGTATGTGTTTAACATATTTGGAGGTGCAGTCAGTCGGATGAGTAAGAAAAAATCTATAGTGACACTATCAACTATAGAGGCAGAATACATGGAAGCCACTCATGTAAGCAAGGAAGCAGTTTGGTTGCAAAGATTGTGTTCAAGTATGGGGTTAGTGCAGGGAGCTATAAGGATAGACTGTGACAACCAAATTGCAATTTTCTTGGTAAAGAACCTTGCATATCATTCAAATACAAAGCACATTGATGTTTAATATCACTTTGTGAGGGATATGATAGGAGACAAAAAGGTGCTGTTAGTAAAGGTTGACACTTTAAAGAATACTATAGATGCATTGACAAATCTATGAGCTCTGAGAAGTTCTCTTGGTGTAGAGAAACAATGGGATTTGCAAGGCTAGATAAATGACTAAGCTCTCTTGTGGCCCCTTGTGGAAAGAAAACAACAAGTGGGATAATTTTGGGTTGTGTTATATTATTTCCATGACTAGCCCACATAGTTAACCAAGGGGTTAGAAGGGGGCCGGAGCCCCTCCTTCGTTGCTCTGATTTCATAGTGGGGGGAGTCACAAGGGGTTTGAGGGGTATAGGTAACCCCACTCTATGGGGTCCAGGGAAACACCTCGGAAAAGTTTGGTTTTGGACCCCATATTATGTTGGGTGGACCTACCTATGGTTTCGTGCATGATTTTTCACACATGGTTTTGGATGCGATGGTTTTTGGTCCATGGTTTTGGATGGGATGGTTTTTGGTCCATGATATTGGATGCTTCAGCATGTATAAATATGTATTGTAACATTGAAAGGAACATAATGAAAAATCAAGTTGGTAGCCCCGGTTTTGGGATCTAGGGGAAAATATTTGTGTATATGTGTTTTATGTGTTATGCTCTCACATTGTTTATTTTCCGTGTTTTAGAATTCGTATGCAGGTAATTTATGTACGGGCTTAAAACCTACATGCAAATGTAGCCAAACTTTGTCACCCAGCTAGAACTTGCGCGACATTTGATTTTGATTATGGCATTTCTTGTACTTAGCATTGGCTCTGTCCAATATATCATGGACCTAGTGTCAGATTTATTGAATGTTCTCAATGAATTTGTTAGCCCTTTCAACTTTGGACTGAATGTGAGTTGAATCTACCCGAGTGGCTGCAAATAGTATGGCCACATCAATGGGGCATAATGGCTAAAATCCCAACCCTACCTAAAAGGGGATGTGGCTTGTTAAGCCGCGGAGAGCTCTGTTGTAGCTTTGTTGGACATAAGGTAGAATTTCATCCCACGCATGTGGATGCTTCAAGTTGTACATGTGCCGAATGTGTACAATCATCCTATTGACAACCTCTATTTGGCCATCAGTTTGGGGATGGAATGTCATGGAATTAGTAAGTTTTGTGTCTAGCATCGACCAAAGATTTGACCAAAATGCACTCAGGAATCTGTTGTCCCGATCTAAGATATTGGATTGTGGGATCCCGAAGTGTACCCACACTCACTCAAAGAAGAGCTTAGCAATTGCCTTTGCTATGATGTTCTTCTTGTAGGCTGCCATGGTGGCCATCTTAGATAATTTGTCAACGACCCCACATGTAATCCATGGAGACAGATTCTCAAGGTCAGCTACGAGTAGGTAGAGGAGTATACAAGCCTTGCTTCTTGATTGTTGGTTTGGGAATGGCACAGGGGGTGCAAGATCTAATGTACTTCCCAACATCCTAACAAAGTTTCAACCAATAAAAATACTTATGCAATATCGCCACTATTTTCTCTACTCCGAAATTTCCAGTGACCTAATTGTAATTCACCTCCCAAATCATCTTGGCATGCTCACTTGAAGGAATACAAATGTGTCCCAGGTGGCATAACAATGTATCCTGAAGGTGAAAATTTGGAACTTGTTTCCCTTCTAGGAGTGTCTGGTATATGCTCCGAAATTCTAGATCGCTCTTGTAAATATGTGACAACCCCAATGTCTCATCCCACAAGTGTCGAGCATAGTGATCCAAGCCATGACTGGTGATTGGCTAAGGCAATCAATGATGTTATTGGTGTTGCCCTTATTATACTTAATGTTCAAATTGAACTGTTATACAATGGTGTACAATTTTTTATGGCGATTGTTCTTCAACTTGCCTTGTGTCTATATGAGCTGTAGAGGTTAGTGGTCTCTCTGGATGACCATTTCCTTCCTCGAAATGTAATGCTTCCATTGATAGAAGGGATGCACAATGGAATACATTTCTTTGTCATAAGTGGGGTTCTTTCAGATTGTGTTAGAAAGTGTCTTACTATGGTAAGCCACTAAATGCCCATGCTGAGTAACAACCACACCAATAGCATAGTCAGAGGCATATGTCTCAATCTAAAATGGTTGTTGTAGGTCTGGTAATATGAGAACTGGTGTAGAACAAAGGTGATTCTTCAACTCGGAGAATGATTTTTGTTAGTTTTCTGATGAAAGAAACTTTTCTTTCACTTTTCCCTTGATGACTTGACTTAAAGGTCAAGTGATATGAGGGAAACCCAACATGAACCTATGGTAGAAATTGACAAGACCCAAAAAGATGCAGAGATCTGTTAGAGTGGTTGGGGCTAGTCAATCCAAAATGACTTGTATCTTGGATGGGTCGACATGTACACCCTGCTCATCAATGATGTATCCCAGATATTGAACCTGGGTCAGGCCAAAGGTGCATTTCTCCAAGTTAGCAAATAGCTTGTGTTGTTGAACGGTTTGAAGGACCTGCCGAATATGGTGGAGGTGCTCTTCCCAACTCTAGCTAAAGATCAAGATTTAATCTAAATATACCACCATGAATGCATTGGTGAAGGGTCGAAATATGTCATCCATCAGCCTCATGAAGGTTTCAAGGGCATTCGTTAATCCAAACAGAATGACCAAGCATTCAAAAAGGCCCTCCTTCGATTTGAAGGAAGTCTTCCACACATCAGAGGGTTCGATAGGCACCTGGTGATAACCTGAATTCAAGTCAATCTTCTTGAAATATTTGGCCCCTTTGAGCTGGTCCAAAAGGTCATCAATCTATAGGATTGGGTACCTCTAGATAGTGATCTTTTTCAGCACCTGATAGTCAATACAGAGACTCTAGGTCCCATCCTTCTTATGTAACAATACAATCGGGCTCCCACAAGGTCATGAGCTTGGCTTGATGTGACTTTTCTGCAATAGTTCATGAATATGCCTCTTGATCTCATCATTCTCTAGAATAGAGTGTTGATAGATCGTTCCATAGGGTAGTGGCATGCCCAAGGTTAGATCGATGGAGTGCTTGAACTAATAGTGGAGAGGTACCCCTGTGGGTGAGGAGAAAATATCCCTATACTCCTCCACGGCCTTTTCCATCTATTTGTTGCTGTGTAGAGGAGCCCTACTTGGAAGCCATAGCCACAACCTTCTCCTTTTCCTGGGGGTGAATCATAAGGAAAACACATTTATTGGTATGGGAAATGATATTACTACATTGCTTTGCAGTGATCAAATAAATTGTGGTAAGTGGGGCTACATCTGGTATATTGTACAACTTATTAGCCAAAGTGATAATCACAGAGCTAGGTCTAGATTCATATACAACATGTCACAATGTTTTCCTAACAATACATCACAAATGTCAAGAGGAGCAACGTCACAAAGTACCTCATCTGTGGAGGGCTTGATGCTATAGGGAAGGTGGCATTGCTGGCTGACACAAATATCTCATCCTTGGTGAAGCCACCTGATAGTGTATAACTGTGGATTTGTTGTAGTCTTTAGGCCCAACTGATTCATGACCTCTACTGAAATGAGGTTCTTTTGGCTCCTGTTGTCGATGATGAACTGCAACGGAGAAACCTTCACCCACACTGTGAGTGAAAGAGGTGTTCCCCCTCCTCTAGATCTTCAAACTCAATCTTCTGGATGTTGGTGGTGGCCACCAAGGTATTGGGATTTGCATCAGTGATATGCTTCCCTTTATTAGTTTCCTTGTAAGGTTCTAATTTAGATTCGGAACATGCATTTGATTGGGAAGCCTTTAGCTCGGCCACTAGTGACTGCTTGGCCTGACACTCACTTGTATTTGAGTGGAGCTCTTATGGAACTCACACCATTTTCCCGTGTCATCCTTCTTCTTCATGGTGTTGTTCTTTGCTTGTGGCTTCAGTGGGCTTTCCTTGGTAACGCCACCTTGGCTTGGTCCTTTGTCCTCTGGTTTGGGGGTACCTTTTTCTTGATTTGGATTTGCAGATCCAAAGTTTCGCTTCTATTTAAAATTCTCCTCAATTTTGATAGTGTACCGTTACGTCGTGCCAAGTGAGGAAATGTCTAGGAACTCCATCTCATCCTTAATGTACTTGTGTAGACAACCATAGTACTTGAGCATCAAAGGGCACTCAATATCCTTGGTGCCCATCTTCGTGCGAAGGGTCAAAAGTACTCAGAAGTTCATGACCCAAGAAACTGCTAAAAATAGTAAACACTGAAATGAACAAGGAAATAGATGAAAGTGACTTCTAGGTCTAGGCAGAATAGGTGGGTGGCCACCGGTATCCACATGGATCATAAGGATTAGTAAGTTGGATTTGGGGACATGGCATCCAAGTCAACAAATGTCGATGAGTTTTTTCCACACAAAATGCTGAAAAATAGGGTTTAGTGGTCCCTTCGAAAATCCAAAACCATGATATATGTTGGAAACCTGAGAGAATTTTTTCTAAATGGGTTTGTTTTGGACAAAAACCTCTTTCTTTTTTGAAAAATTAATTCTCATTTGTCTAGAAAGCGTGCCCGAAATTACTGCATTGTGCAGGAAAAACACAGTTTTAACAGGCCATTTTTTCAGAAATGTGTTGCTAGAGTCCCTTTGTAAGTGCATTTTCTGTTTTTTAATTTTAATAATGATTATTTTGTTGCTAAGGTGGAAAGTGTCAACACATTTCAGAAATTGAAATTGAAATTTTATTTTTGGCACTGATAATCTCGCTATCAGCCAATACCTGATAACACTGACACTGTCATCGATAGTGTATTCTTGTTAATCATTTTTTGCAACTGATAAATGTTGATAACCCCATCATCAACATTCTCCTTTTTACTACAAATCAGTGCTAACAGTCCCATTTTCAATGCTTTAACATTGTTTTATTTATAAACCAGCGCTGACACTAAAACTAACAACACTTTTAAAAATTAATAACTAAAATTGTGATAACAATGTTGATGTCGATAGGAAGTGACCTGTCATAGGAGGGCCTTGATGTATCCCCCATCAATGACATGAAATGTGTATCATGATTGAGATAGAATGATGTTGATACGAAACTGCATCAGGAAAAGAAAACATGGAATGGAGGCTTAAGAGTATTGCAACGGATATTAATTGAATGACTTCTCTTGAACACACCGGCAACACTGAATGGAGTTGGTAGCATGACCTAAAACTAAAATTTTGCTTCTGAAAATGTTATGATAACCAAAAATAGAAGTAGATTACCCAACCCAACAACCATGGAGATGAAGTGGAAGAGTGTCATGTTCAAGAGAGACTCACTACCATTAGCAAATGGAATACCTTGTTTCCCAATTTCCCCAACCATACTAGTCAATACCTCTTTATTTTTTAACAAGATTGAGGAGGATAACATATGCTTTATCTGTAAGTTCATCCTTCGAATTAATCACTTGGAGTATGTTTAATGAACCCTAAGAAGGATTGGTTCTGTATTGTGATGTTCGACAAGGTCCATCATTGTTTGATTTTTTAATGATTCCAATGAAGGTAAAACTCAACATCTTTTTCATGCTTAGAGATTTTGAAAAAGAGGTGAAAAAGAAAAATCCAGATGTCCCTTTTTGTAGATAGCTTCTTAAGCCTGAGAAGGTAGAAAAAAATACTCAATAGAACCTCTTAGCCAGGTTTGACTAAGGTATTCCTTTTTCTTAGATAGTTTATCTCAGTTTAGAAAAGTGTTAAAATTATACTAAGTAGACGTTTTTTTCATTTACTTTTATGAGTTCGAAAAGACAAGTGCTCAAAAATATTTTCATATTTTGGGAGTGTTAGGGCCTAAATCTACCTCAGGCCGAGAAAGGTAGGATCTAGGGTAACATCAAACCACACTTAACCTAGTAGCTAGCCTTACCAGGTCGGGAGAGGGCTCTCTCCTATCACTCTTAGCAAAGTATGATAAAAAAGGGCTTGAGATGACTGATATGATGACTGATCTTAGGCTAGGTATGTGTGCAAAAGAGTTTGATTGAATTTAATGATGTTTTTGTTGGCTCAGAGAATGAGGCTCAGTTTTGCAGAGTTCTCTATGGGGCAAGGTAGACAACTGATTTGGTACTTCAAATTAAAGGGGATGGAGAGATTTAGATAGGTGAGGAGTTGAAGAGGGCAAGAAAACCTCAGGGATCCTCTTCAAACAGCTGAAAACATCAATAACTAAGCAAACCCTAGGTAGAGCACTGCAATTTCAATGGATTCTACCTATACCCTTGTTTGTTTTAGTTAAGAAGAAACAAGATAGATAATGACATACATAAAAGATAACTGAAACTCACAACTATAGAAGAAAGCACTATACCAAAACAAAATGCCACATGAATCCCAAAGAGTGCTACAAACCCTGGTCTCTTTTCCTTAGCCAAAACTACTGATATGAGTATACAATGAAGCTCCAAGCTTTCTCAAAAGTCAAACCATGCTAATGACTGAAAAATCACAAGACATAGACAAACCATAACTCATCCTAGCCTATAGGGGTCGAGCTCACAAATTTAGGAGCTATTCCAACTAATTCTAAACTGAGAACTACAAATTAGGCAGTGGAACAGCTTGCCTCTAGAAACTAGGGAACTGATTCATTCAGTTGCAAACTAATTTTTGATAGATGAATCTACCTCCATGAGTGAAAATTTGACATAATTACATATAGATCCATTAATTTACATTAAATTACACCATAAGTTTGACATTAAGAAGGAGAAAAGTCAAACTGTCAAGTAACTAGGCAAAAAACAGAGTATACTTGGTCAAATTGAGCAAAATCTCCCCAATGCGCCACGCTGGTTTCTCTATGCATAGTGCCTGTTTGTAGCCACTTTTGGAGGCTTTCCCGGTGTCCAAATATACTCTAAGTATTCTTTTTGGAAAGGTATTCCTATCTACCTTTCAGCACAAGTGGAATTTTTGAATTTGGCCTCCATTTCCCCTCCAAAACTGAGTTCTCCCCAACAGCTTCTTGTGTGTCAAAATAGGGGCAGTAGGGTCATTTTTTGGGTGTTTTTGACCTTTTTGAGGGCTCAAAACCTGTCAAAATTTCTTGGCCATTGGTAGGAAAGCATATTTATTCATTCCAAATCCAAAAATTCTAATTTTTTATCATTTGGAGGCCTCCATTAAAAGCGAGTGCCAGGTGGCGCGACACATAGGGCAGAAAATTCTGTGTTTTAGTCCAAAATTTTCAAAAATGCAAAGTGTCCCAAATTTTTTGAAATTTGGGTTGAGTCTTCTCCATCAAGAGCTATGTTTTGCCAAGGAAGCCTCAGCCAATATCTGAAGTCTATCTTTCTCCTTTCACCTCCTCGATTCCCTTTTCAACTTTGCTTTCAAGCTTCTGATTCTTGCCTTGCAACTTTTATTCCTCGCCATGTAATGGTAGGCCATATGGCTCAACATTGTTTTCTCCCTATTGGCCTTCTCTAGCAGCCTTTATAAGTGGATTTCACTCTCTCAAGCCATGATTCTTGATCAACATTGATTTCTTGCTCAAGTGACGTGAGCTTCACCTTCCTCGTTTTGGCAGCTTGGTGGTTTTCTTGTATGTTTTGCAATTCCATAATCATTTGTTGATCTTCAAGCTGCTTGTTTCTTTTCTCCAGGTACTTTATTATCCATTTAGCTCTTTATAATTTGAGGGACAAAGCATTGATGTCCACCTGTTTCTCCTAGATGACCTCTTTGAGCTTTGAGCTTTGTGGGCCCAAATCAGTGTCATCATCCTCAATGAGAATGAAATCAGTCTCCTGCTCACCTGAAGGCCCCTCATCATGTAATGGTCTCTTGCCTTTGTCCTAAACCTACTGTGCTGATGAAGGAAGTGAGACCCCTTCCACCCCTAGTGGAGATAATACTTGCTTTGCTACTGCGAACAACCGTCTAGTGCCCTTTTGATAGGTGACAAACATCGGCATACTAGCGGTTTGTGTCTCATGACCCTCCTGCTGATGTGAAGGTCCACTTGTCTCATGAAAATCCTCTGGAGGTCCCTGAGGAGTTGTGAAGAACTCATGAGAAATGAAGTCCTCCCATGGGATGCCCTACAAACCAAGCTAATGTATGACCACAATTTTAATGAGAGCAAAATGATAGATACTATTAAATTGCTACTGAGGAGTCTTTTGTTGTACTAGGGTGGTCATCTTCTCAATATTTCGACACATGAAGTAGGGGAGATTCATCATTCTCACCTTGGTAAAGTGCATCAACAGTCTGATATGATAGGCATATAGGCGAGAAAACCGGCCTTCATAGCTGAAATAGTCTCATTATAAGTTTCATCAAAGGAGCATATGAATCTTTTAGGTACCGAAAGGGAAAAACTTTGTTGAGTTGTCTCAAATAACCAGGCTTGATGTATGGTTCATAATATTCCCTATCAATTAGCTTCCTTTTATTCCATTTCTCTCCAATATTAGGAATACCGGTTGCTAGAGAAATAGACTTTGGTGTTAAAGTGAATGTTACACCAGCTAGAGTGGCCTGGCCATTATGTAGATGAAGCACAAACAACTGGGCTAACTCATGATGATACTAGATTCTAGCAACCATCTCACAAAACTCATAATAGGATTGGTGTTGGAAGCATGTGATAGAAAGAGGGCAGGCCTGCAGTTTAGCAAGTGTAGTAGGTTCCTCTCGTATATGTTTGCCACCCTTATGAGGTCTCCTTCGTGCATATATTTCTATAGGAGAATCACTCTGTCTCTTCATTACGGTCATATGAAGGATCAGACTCCATGTTTGCTAGTGGGTGAGTTTTCTTGATGAGTAGTAGGAGATTTATGGTGTTTTTAAATTTCTTCCACCAAGGGTAAAAATATATGAGGGACCGTGGGGGGAGAGAGTATAATGGGTTTTGGGAATGTTAGGACAGGGTTTTGTTTGGGAAATAGGGGATTAGGGAATAATATGTAACCTTAGGGACAACAATTAGGGTTTAGGGATTTTGTAGTTAGGAGTTGGGAAAATGGGAATTGGGGATAGGGTTGAATGAATATGGGAGTTAGGGAATGGGTGGATAAGCTGGGAAAATGAATGGAGGAGTGAAAAAATGAGGGAGTGGTAGAATGAACTTGGTAGCAAAATGACAAATACAAACCCTAGGCAATGGCTTTTGAGAAATTGCAAGGAATTAGGGTTCGATTTTTTTCACACAACCACCATAAAATTTCAAGAAAAACTCCTTCACTAGCAAAGAATAGGGCTTAACTTACTTGCACACTAGAAGATTTGAGAGATTTTGGCAATTTGAGGGAGTTTTTGAGGAAATCGGGCTTGGCAGCTCTATGCGTCGCTGCTCAAACCCAATGCACCACGCCTCCTGTGTGCCCCACACCAGTACAAATTTAACACTGAAGAAGGTGACCCAGTGCATCGTGCCACTTGTATGCGCTGCGCCTTTCACCCAATGCACCGCGCCCACAAATTTGCACAGTTTTACTTCAGTTTTGCTCCTTTTGCTCAACATGGCCTTCACTTTGCTCAATCTTTCTATTTTGAATGAAAATGAGCTTTTTGAATTGAGGAAAATGATTTATATACAAGAGCTTTTAATTTTTCCTTCATAAAACCCACTTTTATAATGTTTGCAATGTGACTTGCTTTTTCAACTCTATTTTTTGAACAATTGACTTTATTTGTGCTTTTGATGAATTGAATGACTTGATTTTTTGTTTGTCTTGCAGGGGATGGAGCAGTTGAAGCTTGGCAAGGTGACCAAGGTTGCCACTGTAGTTTTTTACATACAAAAGAATTGAAATTACATGAATCTATACAATAAATCCTAAAATACTCTGTTTTTCCTCAAAAAAGAGTTTTGAGGAAAAATACATTTTTGAGCAAAATGTATTGGTACTAGAACTTTATTCAACCTTCTCATGCACCTGCTGACCGTTTTTGGACATTTTGGGGACCTTTTTGATGAAACCCTAGACCTAATGAAACTGAAACCCTAGAAGAGACTTTTGCAAATTTAAAGACCAAAAGTGACTACAAAAGATCTTGATGAATGAAACTAGGCCAGCAGGTAAAGGGCATGAGGGAAAATGTACAACAAGCCACTACCGTCAGACGATCCATGCTCCAAATGGAATGCAGCTGATTGAGTGGGACACCTAATATGCAATGCAACAAGAGAATTTGATCTCTCACGGAGGGATGAAGATACCGACACTAATAGGGAGTCTGAAAAGAGCTAAAAGAGGAGTAACAAATCAATACTAACAAATTAGGACTAACAAATGAAATTTGATCAATAGTCACAATCCTTCCATCATGCAGGAATCACATCACTCGAAATAGTGTGGACACAACAACGTGCATAGCATAAACATAGTATCGCCCAAAGAGAAAATTGAAGTCCAAAGGGCCCATGACAACCATAACAATAATACATATAGTTTTTCCTCCCAAGGTAATAGGAAACCAAGGAAGGATCCCTAAGGGTTGACTGGTTCTTTTGTTAAAATCTAACATATTCAGAGAAATTGACACAAGCTATGGGGAACCCAAACCTTGCCAAGGAATGGAGGATAGAATACTAATAGATTCTCCATCATCTATAACAGTGTGATAGATGTTCTTATCATAAGTCTTTACCATGATCTTAAAAGGTATGTAAGAAGGGAGATGAAGTTCTGTCAATCGACTCCAATCAAATCCATTGGCTTCTTTCCTTGGAGGGGGTTTCGTAGGAATGGAGAAATGCCCCCTTATCTGATAGAATCAGAAGAAACAAGAAGAACTTGAGTGGTATGAGGTTCACTCTCTATGGGAAAGGTACGATCAATTGAAGGTAGAATCGAGTCAACAATTTTCTCAACCAATGGTTGGTCGGGAATGGACTCATGGGATTTTGGTTCAGAGAGAATGGGATTTGATTGGATTCAAATTCTAATGAATCACTTCATCAACTAGTGGAGGATTGGGAGGAAGCCTCCAATAACCAACTTGAAGTTGTGGCTGAGAAGATGTAAGGTTTTCCAACACTTTTGAGGCTTCATCCATATATGGGCAAAGATGAATAGGATGATTCCCTTCATGTCTACAAGGAAATTTGACTTTACCCTTTTTCCCATGAACCTTACTATTGCTAGTTGAGGGTTTGTCACTAGCATGATCTCCGGGATCTTATGACAAAGGCCGATGTGAGCATGTGGACCACACTTCTAATATTTTTGGAATATTAGAACAATCTCTAAGAAGGTAGTCACTCTTACATAACATGCAAGTGGATTTGACTTTACAGGGTTGTTTGGAAGATTTGTCCATACTAGTTGCATTCGTAGCAATGGTTTCTTGGTTACCCCCTGCTTATTTTTCTTCGTCCTTTTATTATTCTTCTTAGCTTTCTATTTACTAGAGTCAAGACATTCACGAGGAGAAGAGGAAGAAAGGGATAAAGAAACAATAGGTGAAGAAGGCAAAGGGTCAATTTTAGGATCAACATGAGGTTGATGTTGTTTAGGTAGAGGATAACTCGGTTGAGAAGCAGTTTGGACATTCAGAACCATAGGGATCAAAAACAACCAAACTGGAAATGGTAAATATGGGAAGGGCAAATGTTGCCATATAATGAGCATCAATATTTCTAAAAGAAGGAAAAGGACCAAGATTCCAATTAGATGGGTTCCCTTGATTGGTAGACTCCACAACTGTTTCCATTAATCTCAACCTAAGATCCACTAAGGAGTTGTTCCATGGGGAGGATGTTGTTCCATGTCAATTAATAGATTTTAGAAATTAAAGACACAAACAAAACAAAGGGGTAACTGAGCATAAAGGTTTACCAAGCAACCATGAAATGCAACATACACCTTGGAAAACCAAGTACTTAATGTACATATAATAAATCTCCTTGAATTTTGTCTTCAGTGTATCATGATATACAAGGCGGTAGAATCAGTTACCTATGGCTGAATAGCAACCTATAGGGGACTCCAAAAATATACTCGACAGTATGTGGGAGTGTAGTATGTAGTAGTGTTGTCTAATGCGTAATCATTGGATGTGAGTGTTCCCATATACTCTACATGCATTGAGAGCCATCCAGTATACCCAAAGGTATGTGGAGAATGATCCTATACACTCACATTCATTGAACGACATTTCACCCCCAGGATGAAACGCTAGAAAACAATGACAACTCCTACGTTTAACGAATCTGAAACACGTATTTAACCTAAACCTCTAAATTTGTGTGTTAATGTTACAAATGCGCCTTAGTTTTATTCAATAAATTTGACTGTTTATCTTTAATTAAGTTTTAATTTTGGGCCCTCCACAAATGTCACTTGAATATCCTAAAATGCAAATCTAACATGAACAAACTGAAATCTTTCTCTTTCAATGAAAATCTATCTAAGGAAGGGAAGAAACAATTAGTATGCAACACACAACATGAAACAAAAAAAATGAAAGAAGCAGTTTCCCTTTCAATGAAAATGTTCCTATATCAATGTACAAACAAAAGCCTAAATGGCAATGCAAACTTTTTTCTTTTCAACACACTTAATTTTTGAAAAGAAGAAAACTATGATGCAAATGTTTAATCACTGATTCAAATGAAATTTTTAGAATGAGGACTCAAACAAAAATTCATCCAAGTGATCAATGATCAAACGAAATCATTTTCCAAGAGAACAAATGATAAGAACAAAGAAAAATTCTTACCAAAGGCTATCAACAACAATGCAAACCAAATGGAGCCTTTACAGAGACCATAAGACGCTCAAGACTCAAGGAAGGTCGGCTTGAAGTAGGTTGGTCAAAGAGACACTCAAGAATAAGAGATAGTTTTGTGCAAAAATAGTGGCCAACACTGGTGCAGAAGGGGCACCAGTTCTTTGCAACGCATGTACAAAGTGAGCCCAGGTGAGGTGCAATGCTCTGTCAGAGGCAATAGGGGTGGATTGGTCTAGGGATGGAGACTTCCGACACAAAAAAATTTAAAAGGGACTCAATGAAATCACTTCCTAAGTTTGTTCTTGCTTGGGAAAAGCAGAAAAGGTCTATTGAAGAGGTAATCCAACATAATGGACAAAGGAACTACCAAGGGAATACATCGTTCCCCAGTATGATCGCTAATTTTTTATGTGTGATTCATGATTGCAAACAAAAGTATCTCTCCTAAGTTTGTTGGCTAACCTAGAAAGATAGAGAAATAAGGAACCCAATGGTTTCCTTAAAGTAAATAGATGATGAAATGAAGTGTACTTGGAATCTGTCATGGGCTTCACTCCTTCTTTACCTTGAATGCTCCAATTCTAGCTTCGATTTCCAAAATTAAAACTTGCAAAGTCAGATAACATAAGCCAATAAACTATGAGATATATGTAGTAACATTTAAATACTATATTGAATAGATCAACACAATATTGAAATACATGAAATAATAACATCACATATAGGAAAACAAAGAATTATTTTCATTAATATAAATGGAAGGAGTTTACAACCATAAATAGGTGTTGATCTTGTAGAAGAGCTCCTCCAAGGCTGACTTGTCCTTTCCTTGTCACAATGTGCACCTATAATCACCCTAAATGCATGAAATGAAATCTCTCACCACAGCATCATAAGGGTAAAATCACCCCAAAATCGAACCTCTTACATATGGAAGGCTGTAAATATATAGAGTGGGGTGAGTTGGGAGTTCTTATCCAATTACCAATCTAAGGTTTTAGATCCACTTTTGATGGGAGGATGGGATCAAAGGATAAGGGATGGAAACTCCAAAGTAAGGTAGGATAGGATCCAAATGTTTTATTTGAGGTAAATAGTTGTAACAAGTTCTAGAAGCTTCTGTAAGAGGAAGCTTCCAGAATTTCTCTCTTTTTCCCAAATTACTAGAACCAATGTAGGTGCAAAGGGGAGAAACCTATAGGTGATCAACACAGGACACAGTGGAGCAACATGTAGGTGAATGTTATTCAACAAGAGTCCATGGAGTGTTCGTCCTAAAATGGCTCAGATGATGCAATTTCAGGCAAAAACTCTGGGGAATAAAAGATACATGCTTTGGGATTTGTGAAAGATGATGAGAAGGGGGAATAGGATGTTGATTGATCCCATTATGAGGCCTATTAATTTATGTGACAAAATTTCCTATAACATACATACTCCTCATGCATAACTCCAATAATCCATGAACGTGGGATGAGAGCCTTCCTTATGTGCAACAGAACTATAATAGAGCTCTCCATAGCTCAACATGTAGTAGTCCCTTTCAAGTGGGTCTAGGTTTTCAACCATTGTGTCTAATTGATGTCACCATGACTCATGCAACTACACAGAAATAATCCACACATGTACAATCTAAGGATGATAAAGCAACTAGGTTTATTGAGGCCATCTAGCACATCCTCCAGTAGGTTCACAACATCTTGGAGAATTCTAATGTCAATTACAAGAAACACATGATTAACATGAGGTGCCACACAAGTTTTAGGTGGGTGACAAAGTTTTGTTGCATTTACAAGAAGAATGCCTTATCAGGGCCATCGAAAGCTTAGACCACTCTGATATGGGTCTTACACCATCATCAAGGTTGTTGGAGACAATTCTTTTGATCTCAACATTCCCCTCTTCCTTTGTTGGGTGTGTGTTATATTCTTTCCATGCCTAGTTGGATGACTTGTACATTGCATTGGGTACAACAGGGGAGCGGCGACGCCCCCCCCGTCAGGGGGTTTTCAATGGGGCAATAGTCCCCCTACATAGGGTGAGGGGTAGCACCCCTAATTTTTTTTTATGTAGACCCAATAATAGTTGGGCCAAACCAAGGATGGCGGGTAGACCCAAATATGGTGGGTTGACCTACCCATGGTTTTGTGCATGGGTTTTGCACATGGTTTTGGGCATAAATATTTTCTTCCCATGGTATGTTGTAGATCCAGTCAAGGGAAATACAATTATGTTCTAATCCAGTGTTAATGGTTTGGTGTTTATGAATGCTTCGACGTGTATATATATGTATTGTAACATTGAAAGGAATATAATGAAAAATCAACCTGGTAGTCCCAGTTTTGGGATCAAAGGGAAAATCTTCGTGTATATGTATTTTATGTTCTCTCCATTGTTTATTTTTTTGCTTTAAGAATTCATTTGTAGTTCATTTTTTACAAGGTTAAAACCTACATCCTTGGCATGCACCAAGTATTCAATGTGGATTTCCTTCGGCTATAATTTCGACCATAACTGGACACATCCGACATTGTAGAATAGCTGACACCAAAAAAGCTAAACCCAGACTGCATGGAACATGACACAACTGATCGGATCATGGACATGCAGGTCAAGAACACTCACCAACATAAAATCCAACTGTATGAGGTTTCCAAAGCTAGCCAACTCTTGCACCAAGGCAAGTGGCTCACCAAAAACCAAGTTCAAAAGAAGTTTTCCCATCTCATGGAGGCACTCAATGCGATGGGGAAAATCATTTCCAAAGGGGGGAGGAATTACCTAGGTGGATATTGGTGGCCATCCACCTATTCCGCTTTGACCCCCATCATTTTTTCTTTTAGTTTCCTTAATAGTAGCACATTTGACTATTTTTGCCAGTTTTCAAGTCATGAACTTTTAGAGCCATTTTGAGGCCCTACACGACTTCATTTTTGGAAAATAGGAAAACATAAATTAATTGTAGGAGTTTGTAATTAAAATTTCTAGTCCTCAGATATATATTTATAATGAGGTATTGTACACATCAAACAAATATCGTATGCCAAAGTTACAACGCCGAGAAGTTGATGTACTAATTTACCCCAACGAGGCCCACATACTTTTGGCGCTTCATCTCCTAGGGTTAGGTTTTTAGATGTTTAGGATTTTCCATTGTTTCTCAATAATAAATAGACCTCTGAGCCTCATTCTAACACATTTCAGAAGGCATGTAGCTACCACATCTCTTCTTAGAGATAAGCTGCCATCGCTTGAGCTAGTTTATTTCCATTCTGCATGTAAACAATTTTTAGTGCTTTATTAATAGTGAATTGACGTTCTATTTTCATTGCATATCTGTGTTTTTTTGATATATTTATTTCATTTCATTCCTTCATAAATCTAGATCATACAGAAACCTTATATTTCACATATGTGAGAGATATAGAGCTAATAATAGAATTTTCACTTCCTCTTGGATTCCTCTTGCCTTCTAGACTTTTGCTCTTCCTTCTTCTAGCTTCCTAGATACAAATTGAATTTTTTTGTTGAGATATCAAACTTCTTGGTGATTCAATGCTAAATGAGATCGAAATTATCCTTTATATATCCTTTCCAAGGGGTCAAATTCCCTCCTTTAGGCCAACTTGAAGCTGCTAATGTTGACATGTACTTCTGGATTTTCCAGGATTTTCTAGACAAAATAAATTATTTTTCTAATTGCATTTTTCTTGAAATGGTCTTATAAACATGATGTTGACTCCTCTCACTCATGGAAATAAATCGTAATACCTAACCAACCCTAGAAGCATGAAGAACATGCTTTTACTAGAAGACCATCAATAAGAAGCATAAAACCCATGCTTTAATAATAATGAATTTTCCTTTTCTCCTTTTATTTATTACATAGGATACATATTGAAATTAGTACAATAATGATTATGAAGACCAAAACTACTTACATTTTCAAAACTCCTTCTTAACTAGGGAGGTATTCATAATTGTACAACCAATACAACATGATTCTCAAACTAAAGAGTTCTCATAAGAAAAATCAGAATGATAAACCAGCTATAAGAATCATCATTATAACTAGCACTGTCGCTGAGACCTATCTTGACAAGCTCAAATTTATTTGAGAGCATTATGCTAGGAGTCTTTACGTGTGATATTGCAATACCTCTATGTTGACACTGTTGGACCCTCCAACATTCATGGGATCTCCCCGATATGAAGTCCCAACTAGAACTCACACCGTTTGGAGTAGGAGTGCGAACAGTGGGTGGTAATGTTATGCATTGACTGAGAAAACACACATAGTGAAGTATGGTAACCTTGTATGAGAGTAAGTGTGTGACACTACGAAAATTCAAGTGTGATTCATGAAGGTTTCAATACATGAAGGGGAAAGGAAGAGTGCCCCTTGGAATCTTATAATAGTATGCAACTTTAAAGGAACACATGAGTGTAATTACATCACAAACTAGGATGTGGAATAATCCACAAGTTAAAGTGATGAATACAACAACACATATTCAAAAAGATTCATACAAATTCTAATGAAATAGTTCATAAGCACAAGTGTAAGTTAAATAACATACATCGCAGCTACAACAAGAATAGTCCTATTATATTCAAAACATATGCATGAAAGCATGTCAGGTTTGATTTTATTATAAGTGAAATTTATATTCATACATATGCCATTAACAGACCACTAGCCCCAATAGTGGAACATTAAATTCAAGAACACCTGCTCCACCAAAGAAGTATACTCACTCTATGCTAAAGAGAATCAAAGGCTCTTCATAATACTCCCAAGCTCCCTCTAAGCCTAAACCTATCCAAAAGCTTGGCTACCAAAAGTCCTTTACATGAGTTATGAGTTTCTATTTAGAACAAGAGGGGGTGACTCTTCAACTCCCCTTTGTGGCCTTTGGACTAGCCCATGACTCTTCAACTTATTTACAAAATGAATCATTACATGTGACATCACGAATCTTCATATTCCAATATTGAAACTTGGAATTTGACTTACAAAATAATTAAAAATAATATTACAATTTGTATTGTACCCATATAAAACAAAATAGGGTAGAGACAACTTAACGTCCTAACAACACAAAACACTATGATGCTTGAGTTTGGGAAAACTCTAGGTCAACAACTTCCATTTAATGTTTCTTGGTAACATATTGATGCCAAGCTCGATAATGTGTGATGAAATCCCAAAACTATGTGATGGTGTTTGGATGGAAGCGGACTCTAGCCTCTATGGCATTCGGGTACAATTTATTAGAACCATTTTCAAGTTCGTTATGTAGCATAAGCAACATTGTTCTGATTTGGGGTAGGACCACTGATGTAGTTCTGCATGTTCTGTCTGTTTAGCTCCAAATATTCCTTAATGGAAATCTGTCTTAGTTGGTCCAAGTATTCTTCGATCCCTTGTCGGACCTGGTTCCTATGTTTGGATTTGGTGAGTGAACTGTCTAATGGGATCTTGTGTGTTTTCACCAAGAAACCCAAACTACTGAACAACTTTACATATGAGGCCTTAATTCTACCAATAAATGAGGCAAGCTACTTGTTGTTTGCTTTCTCCAGCTCTGCTTATGGCCTCTTTTTCTTCACTAAGTAAAGCGGTGCCCCTTTGTATCGTAGCGTCCACTCTTGCACATAGGTAATGTTAGCTTGTATGTTCTTGAAAGTTTTAACAAATTCTTTTCATTGTTGTTGTAGACCGTGCAAATGGAAAAATTCTTTATTTACTGTCACAAACCCCTCATATAGTTTCTACATGGTTTCTCCAAGTCTTGATACTTCAGAAAGTATCATTTCTCTCATATCCTCCAAGTAAACTTGTTCAAAAACTAAGCTTTATGCTGCTGCATGGAGGTGTTTTGCCTCTTGCATAGCAGCGTACAAGTTCTGTGCTAATTTCTCATTCTCGCCATCAAATACTAAATGTTTCATCTTGTTGCTCCTACAAAGTCCAATTTGGCTTCAGAAATGGCATTTGGATGCTTCTTTGTTATGAAACCATCTCACAAAAAAATAGAAAAGAGAGATAAACACCTTAGAATTCATCCTCTCCGAGGGGGCAACCTCCTTTACATTACACAAATGAACAATTCTTGGATGATTCAAATGACAAAACCTCCTTTCTATATATAGGAGTCTAAGGGGTCACAATATAACCAAGCCGACCTAACAATAATAATATAAAGGCACAAAAATAACAATATAGGGTTTCTATGGGGCACAATAATAACAACATGGGGACAATAGGGGCACAACAATATTAATAAGGGATACAACTACAATAGTAATGGGGGCATCACTAGTATTATAGGGACCTAACATGCCCCTCTCCTTCAAAAAAGTGTTGTCCTCAATGATTGAGTAGTTTTGGATGCTTCTGTATAAAATTATCATCCTCCCATGTGGAATCTTCAACGGATAAGTTCTTCCACTTGATGAGATAATCCAAAATGGATCAATTTCGTAGCTGTCGAGTTCTTGTTTCTGTGACTGCTTCTGGTTCCAATATAGTTTTTCCTTCCTCATCAAATTTGTGGAAATACTGTCTGAATTGGGAGCTTGTCACCGATAACCTTATTTAAACATGAAACATGGAAAACTGGGTACACTCGAGAAGCTGCAGGAAGCTCCAATTTGTATGCCATAGTACCAATCTTTTGCAACACCTTGTACGGACCATAATACTTTGCTGATAATTTATTATCCTTCTTATCTTGCTTGAGGGAAATTTGTTTATATGGTTGTAGCTGTAGGAATGCCCAGTCACCTACATCAAAACTTCTTTCACTGTGATGTTAATATGCCTATTGTTTCATTCTATTCTGCGCTAACACAAGGTTATCCTTTAAGAGTTGGAGAACTTGTTGTTGATGCTCGATGTTATTTTCCACTACTTGAACCTTATAATTTTCTCTTAAATATGATGTGATGGATGGTGGCTGATATCCATAAAATGCCATAAATGGGATCATTTTTGTTGCAGTATGGAAGGAAGTATTATACCACCATTCAACCAGAGGCAACCATTTGACCCATTGTGTCTGTTTATCATATACAAAGAAATGAAGATATCCTTCCAAACATTTGTTTACTATCTCAATTTTCCCATCAAATTGAGGATGATAGGATGAGATATGAGCTAACTAAGTACCAAGACAAGAAAATAATTCTGTCCAAAAATCTCCAGCAAAACTGGGATTTCTGTCACTTACAATAATCTTTGGGTTTCCATGTAGCTTTTGAATTGTTTCCATAAATGAAGTAGAAACTGTACCGAATTTAAATGGATGTGATAATGCACAAAAGTGTGCATACTTGGTAAGTCTGTCAACTACCACCATGATGACACTCTTTTGCTCAGACTTGGGTAAACTTGTGATGAAATCCATAGAAACCTCATCCAACGTTGCGTGGAATGGATAAAGGTGTAATAGACCTCATGTCTTAATTGTTCAAACTTATGTTGGTTGGCAAACCAAACATTCCAACCACAAACTTTCAAAATAATCCAATTTAAGGCCATCCAAATAAATTCCCTCTTAACTTGTGAAGTTTTTAAAAATCTTGAGTGCCCTCACTAAGGAGAAGCATGCAATTCCAGAAGAATCTTTTGTTTGAGTTGGGAATTCTTACAGAGGTATAAGCGATCTTTGTACCATAACAAATCATTTTTCCATATAAATGTATCAGATGTGCTAGAACCTTGTCGTAACTTTCGAATAAGTGGCCACACTTCTTCGTCATTCTTCCATTCCTCCCTTGCTTTGTTTATCCAATCTGGTTGGATAATATAAATGGTGCACAACAATGCTTCCACATCCTCATCCTTCCTTCAGAGTTCATCTGCGACAACATTTTTCTTCCCCTTTTTGTAAATGATTTCAAAATCATAACCCAACCTCTTTGTGACCCATTTTTGTTGCTCTTGAGAGGATAATCTTTGTTCTAAAAAGTATTTAAGGCTATCATGATCTATTTTCACCTTGAAATGTCTTCCCATTAGGTAGGGTCACCATTTATTAAGTGCATGTAGTATTACCAACATTTCCTTCTCATAAATAGCTTTGTGTAAATACCTTCCCTTGATTGGACAACTTTCAAAAGAAACGGGTCTTTCATCTTGCATTAAAACGACACCAATTCCATTTCATGAAGCATCACATTCCACAATAAAGGTTTTTGTAAAGTCTGGTGTAGCTAAGACTGGTGCTTTGCACATTGCCTCTTTAAGATGTTTGAAGGCCTTCGTTGCTTCTAAAGTCCATGAAAATGCATCTTTCTTCAATAATGTTGTTATAGGTGCTACTATTTTCCCATAATTCTTAACAAACTTGTGATAATACCCTGTCAACCCGAGAAATTCTTGCAGATGCTTTATGGATGTGGGGATTTTCCATTCGTTAACAGCTTTAATTTTTCTAGGGTCTACCTTAACTCCTTCATGAGATACAATATGACCCAGATATTCCACCTCTTTTACTCCAAAGAAACATTTGGATCTTTTTACATATAATTGTTTCTCCTCCAATAGTTGTAGCACCCTGTCAACATGTTCAACATGATCCTTCCAAGACTTGCTATAGATTAGTATATCATCAAAAATACTAACACAAATTTTCTAAGGAAGGCATTGAAAATGGAACTCATTAAACCTTGAAATGTAGAAGGTGCATTGGTAAGGCCAAAAGGCATGATAAAAAATTCATAGTGACCCTCATGAGTTCTAAATGTTGTTTTTAGAATGTCTTCAGTCTTCATTCTAATTTGATGATATCCTGAATGAAGATCCAACTCGGTGAAGTAAATTGATCTATGCAATTCATCTAATAATTCATCAATGACAGGAATGAGAAACTTATCTTTAATAGTGAGCTTGTTGAGCTCCCTATAATTCAAACACATGCACCATGATCCATCCTTCTTGTGCACCAATACTACTGGAGCAGAGAAAGAACTTTGGCTAGGTTGAATTATACTAGCCTCTAGCATTTCTACAACCATACGTTCAATTTCACTCTTTTGGGCATAGGGATAT
>APFE030020569.1:3778-21550 GCA_000404065.3 Pinus taeda | reverse complement strand
CCTGATTGTCAATCTGCATTTGAAGCTTTGAAAACAAGAATATCTGAAGCACCTATTTTAAGAGGGCCAAATTGGAAACTTCCTTTCCATATTTCTACAGATGCTTCATATACAACTCTTGGAGCTATGTTGGTCAAAAGGATTTAGTTCCTTATGCCATTTACTACACCAGTAAAAATTTGACTCCCACGGAGTTGAATTATATTGTGACAGAGAAAGAGTTCTTAGCTGTTGTTCATGCAATCAATAAATTTAGACATTATATAACAGGCTATGAAACTTTTGTCCATACTGATCATTCTGCCATTAGATATCTCATGAACAAACCTGTTACCAATGGCAGAATCACAAGATGGCTCTTGCTTTTACAAGAATTCAATATTACTGTGTTAGATAGACCGGGAGAACAAAATACAGTAGCTGATTTCTTGTCTAGAATCCAAAATACTAACGAAGATTCTCCTGTAGAGGATAAGTTTCTAGATGAATATTTGTTTGTAGTAACTACTAAGACTCCTTGGTATGCAGATATTACTAACTATTTGGTTACAGGGAAGCTACCTCCACACTTATTTCCTAATGAGAAAAGGAAAATTATTCAGGAAAGTTCAAATTATTCATGGATTTCTAATGAATTGTTTAAAACAAGGCTAGATTGTGTGATCAGGAGATGTGTTCGAGAAGATGAAATACCTGACATCCTCAAGGCATGTCATGATGAACCATGCGGTGGACACTTTGCTAACAAGAGGACGGCCTATAAAATCCTTTCTTTAGGATATTATTGGCCTTCTCTCTTCAAAGATGCAAAGCAATATGTCAGAAGGTGTGAGAGCTGCCAGAGAGTTGGGAGACCGACCCTTTCAAATGAAATGCCATTACAGCCACAGGTACTCATCGAACCCTTTGAAAAATGGGCTTTAGATTTCATTGGACCAATTAATCCACCATCTAGACAAAAGAAATATATATTGGTTTGCACTGATTATGTTACTAAATGGGTAGAAGCCAAGGCATTGCCTTTTGCCACTGAAAATTCAGTTATTCAATTTCTTTTTGAGGATATTTTTACTCATTTTGGTGTCCCAAGAGAAATTTTGACAGATCAGGGAAGTCAATTTGCATCTAAGTTGATGGAGAAGCTGATGGAGGAATACAAAATCAAGCATAGAAAATCTACTCCATACCATCCGCAAGCAAATGGTCAAGTGGAATCTACAAACAAAGTTCTTGAGAGCATCATCACAAAAATTGTTCATCTCCACAGAAGAGATTGGGCAGAAAGGCTTCTTGAAGCCTTATGGGCCTATAGAACTACATGGAGGAACACAACAGGACATTCTCCCTATGAACTTTGTTTTAATGGGAAAGAAGTCTTGCTCCCATTGAGTTTCAAATCAAGAACCTTCAAGATGGCAAGTTCAGTTGGGGATAAGTCCTATCAGAAGCCCAAAGCACAGAATGGAGCAAGCTAATGAAGCTAGAATGAAATGAGACAAGATGCAATTTTAAGGACCGATCTAGTTCAGCACCAAAGAACTAAGTGGCATGACCGATATATCAAAGAGAAGAAGTTTCAAAAGGGAGATTGGGCGTTACTATTTGATTAAAAGTTTAAAGACTTCAAAGGGAAATTTCAAACTCATTGGCTTGGGCCATATGAGATTGTTGAAGTCTTTAACAATGGAGCAGTTCAAATCAAGACTATTGATGAGTTTCAAACTCCTCTCATTGTCAATGGCCACCGATTGAAAATTTATCATAAGTCACTCTCAAAAGAGGACTTTGTCAAAATATTTCAAGAAAATTCTGCAATGAGGCTAGTGGAGAAGAATCCTTCTCCTCCATCAGCCTAATCTTTATTTCTTTCTGAATTGAAAAAAAAAAGAAAAATGTGTATAAGCCTGAAAACCAATCTCAGATTGGCGGTCTTATACAGAAAATATGGAGTGAAAATCAGGGACACCTGACACTCTATATTTTCCAAAAAAAATCTCTCTCTCTTCCCATCCTCACTTCATCTTCATTCCATTTCACCTCACCTTCATCATTTTTCATCTCCATTTCACTTCATTCCATTTCATTTTTTTTCACTTCACTCCATTCACTCCATCTCATAGCATCAATAAAAGTCCCTTTCAGGACTATTTCCATTCAGTTAGTATTTTCCTAACTAACTTTGTGCAGTTAAAAGGGAGATGTCTTAGTTTCCGCAGCTGGAAACCGTTTCCGCAGCTCGCACCAGTTTCCGCAGCCAGAAACGATTTCCGCAGCCAGCATCACTCTGTCTCTATAGCCAGCAACACTCTGTTTTCAAAGGAAAATCTTAGTCAAAGGTTAACATCATCATCACCAAAGGCAGCAAGGATATGAGGCACCTGCAAGATCAAAAAGCAATAATGGATCAGCAACCTTAATCAACAAATGGAAAACTCATGAAGGTATGATCAAAATCTTTTCCAAACAACAATTTAATGTCATTTTATGCATAATTATTAAATCGTGGAAAGAGCCACTAAATGCAATGATTCGGAAAAGATCATCCCACTTCTCCTCCACGACAATACTTCATCCACCTCATACCCTTATAACGGTCCCATAATCACTCTTAATTCAAACTCGAAATGGACTGCGCTTTCATTTATTGGTCGTACGAAAAAGTGACCTATTATACTACGTCTCTTCTCCACCATGATTTCCGCAGCCAATACTGATACGTGTGCGTAAGCCACCCGGCTCTAAAGGATTCGGCCGTTATTCCATCCACTTATCACTCCATTTCCGCACGTATTGAACTCATTTCTTGTGTTTGTCTTCTACTCCCTCATACTCACAGCATTTCCACTTCCATTTCCGCTGCAAACCCCACAGCTCTGTTTCAAACCCTGATTACAGTTCTACAATACACCTTGCATTACGTTACGGCTACTCCACTTACAGCCATAATCCACCTGTTTTTCCCGTGAGCATCCTCCTTGAGCATCCACACACAGTCAAAGCTTCAGCCGAAGTTGAGAGCCGAAGATGGGGAAGCTGCTTAGAGCTGAACCTGAAGGTTCAAAGTATTTAGAAGGGTATCCATAGACGAAGGAAGCATTAAAGAAAGCAAAATGGTTAAAGTTTATTCAAAAATTCAGAGGGTATGATCAGGAGGTAACGAAAGCATTTTCTCGATCCTTCAATGGACACACCGTGGAATTAGGGGACCTGAAATTCACAATAACAGAGAACACCATAGCAACAACAACCAGTCTACCTCAGGTGGGAGACATATGGTTTAAGAATAGAGGGCTGGAAGATCAGGGATGGAAAAACATGCTTAAGAACCCAGGTATGGACACTTCAATATTCACTAAATGGATTCCTGTACATGTAATTAAGGAAGAATGGATTGCATTGTTATTACTTGTTCAAAAGTTTATCACATGTGAGGGCCGCTTTGGCACTATGTATATGTACCATGCAAGAATTATGATTAACTTCATGGAAGGTCATGCCATCAATTTACCCTACTTTCTGTTAGCAAGCCTAAAGAAAATGAGTTCCACTGTCCAAAAGAATGTAGGCCATATTGAACCCCACTTGTATCATCACGGGTTCATTAGAATTCTCATAGAGGATCAATTGAAAAATAATAATCATACATGGGAAAAGTTTTTAGTCAGGAATCATTTCCAAGAAGTAACTGAAGCTTCCGTTAGCAGTTCTCCTAGAATCCCAAAAAGAAGTAGGAGAACGAAAAGAGATGTTGCAGCCCAAGATCCTCCTATTGTAGAAACTCAGGAAACCACTCAAGAAGAAGAGCAAGAGAGAGATAAAACCAAGAAACAGAAAAAGGATAAAGGGAAAACAATTGTTCAAGAATCATATGCATCACCTGAACCTTCAGTAGAAGAAGACTCCCAAACCTTGGCTGATAGATTATCACAACTTCAAGCTACTGCCCTCTCAAAAGAAACAGAAAGAAAAACAGAGTGCCCAACAAAAGAGCACTAGTGTACAAGTGAGAAGAAGCAGTAGACTTAAAGAAAGAATGAGTGTGACTAAAGAAAAACAATCACATTTCATTGATTTGGGAGAAGGTACACCTGAAAAGGCTCCAACTCAGCTTGAACTTGAGTCCACTCCTCCACGCGAAGAGAGTCCCTTTCAGACAGAACCTCAAACAGAATTTGATTTTGAACATAGCCCAAGAAGAACACCTGAAATTGACCCTGACCAAGAGAAGGTATACAATTATTTGGAGGCCTTGGAGCAATCAGTTGCAGGTCCAAGCACTATATTGCCTCTTAATGAACAGGTCCAATCTTTAAAATAGGAGGTGTTTGAACTAGAAGTCCTGAACCAGCATATTAAACAAGAAAACGAAGCATTGAAGGAACAAAGCAAAGTGGACAAAATGGTCCGTGACAATACCATGCTTCACTTAGGACTCTGGTAGAAGAAGAACAGAAAATTGAAAGGAAAATGTAAGAAACTGAGCAGGGCATTGATCAATTTGAGATTCAGGTGTTTAGTCAAGAAACCAAGGACAATTTTGGCAGCAAGGAGAAAGAGAAGAAGGCTAGATGTTTTGGCAGAAGCATCTGAGCCGACATGGATTGAAAACAATGGGACACAAGTTTTGGTTGCAATGAAAGGGACATGCAACACCTTCAACAGTGGGGGTATGTTTTGAGCCTCAAACCTACACTTCTTTATACATGCCTCAGCCTCCTTTTCCTATTTCCATTTCCTTCTTTTGCCACTCATTCCCTTCCATCAATGCTTCAAATCATTGTATTTTAGGACTTTTTAGCATGGTTTTCTAATTATGGCTAATGACTGTGTTTGGTTTAGAATTTTGGTTCAAAGTGCTGCGTTTCCGCAGCTCACACAGGGTTTCCGCAGCTGATCCCGGTTTCCATAGCCAACCCCGGATTCCGCAGCTGTTTTATTAAATGATATGTTCTAGGTGTCCTCTGGGAAGAAGAGCCACATGGGCAAGTTCGTGGAACCAAGGACATGGTGTGTGTCCTTCCAGCTCACCCAAACAGGTCATCAAAACCCGTGGTCAACGAGGAGGCAACTACGGTCAACAGAAGTCATTGGTGGTGGCACGGCTTTGTGTGTTTTGTTTTAGAGCATGTGAAGAATAGGTGGCATCGTCCTCAGCCACGAAGATAGTGGGAAACATGAATCCAACAGCGGATTGAATGCCCACAACGACCGTTGCCTAAATCCGAGGACGCAGCAAGACTACGTGTTTTTACACAGCTGCTCGAATAGCTTAGTTTTCGTTAAATTAGTTTGCTTTCCTCTGTTATAAATAAAGCATCTTTGAACGCTGGATAGTTAGTTGTTAGCTGCTGATATGTAATTTTGAACTCCCAATGTACTTTCTATTTTAATGCATAATATATGAGAAGACTATTTTCCATTTGAGTGTGTAATTGATCATTGAACCGGCTGGAGTAGGCAGAGGGTCCCTGTTTACTGAAGGCCTGTATAGTTCCCTTTAATTTTCTGCATTTCTTTTTCTTATTTCATGTATAATAGCTGTACAGAATGCCTTTGATTGCTGTGTTTTGATCATGTATAATAGCTGTATATAAACTTTGAATTCTGCTTATTTATATTTCTGCACTTTTCCATGACTGATCAGTGTGTTATGCAGGTTTCTTAGGCGTGCCCGAAATAGTTTCTTTCTTTTCTTTTTCACAACTAATGACACTTGTGATCATCTTGTCTATGTTGCTGACCTTCCTTGTTTTGCAGCTTTTATTTCCTTACTATCATTTCATTAATTTGCATAGTTGCTTTCTGCTTTTAAACATCAAGTTCTTTATCTATTGATGGTTCCTTCTTCATAATTTAATATCTTCATTGAGGACCAAAATATCACCTAGCACAGCTTGGTTTAGTTGTTCAAGAAATCACAATTGCTTGGCTTATTTTTAATTGTCTCTCACATGATATATTCAACTAAAAGACAAGAGGTTAAGAAGAAGTTAGAGTATTTGTGACTAGTCTTTCTTTTATGTAGATTTACTTTAGTTTCACATTACTTAGTTTTTATTTGACATAGATTTCATCTTCATTTTCTTGCAGCAGCAGAGATACTGGGCCAATGTCATTAGTCTTTTATTTGATTTCTTTATTTTCCTTTAAAAGTTGATTTCATTTCAATTGTTGTTCAAACTTTCTTGTGGAATACTTTTAAGTTATAAAAAGCTCATCACAATCTCACACACTTCACTCACTTTATTTCATTTCCATCACATCACAGTAGGAGAGACATACTTGAAAACAAACTTAAAAAGTTAAAAACGATAAAAGCTTAAGAAATAGTTGCCTAAGTACATACAGTACACCTCACTTCATCAGCTTACGAGCCCCGGGTTGACATTTAAAAGTTGCAATTTAGACATCACTAAATTGACCAAACACCCTACACTATTCATTAACCCTACTGACTCCCTACATCCCTTTCCCATTCTTGTTCACCCTCACCTATTTTCATATTCAAATCTCTTCATACTCATCTTACTTCCATTAACCGATCCACCACTCATCATTCACCACAAAGAGGAACAACTATACAACAATGGAGAGGGACAGTGAGTATGAAATGGAGGAAGAAACACATAGTGATTGTTCCAGAGAGAGAGACACACAGGGTAGAAAGCCTCATAAGGGAGGAAAACATATCAGAGAGGAGCCCACCAGTTTGAGGGAGCTGCAAGCTTGCCCATTTTCCCTTTCTTGTTTCAGACATCAATCATGTTTTAGTTTCTGTGAAATGGTGGAAAGGGTTAAATCTCATCATGAATTAGCAAGGTTGTTTGTGACACATTTGGACAACAATGAGGTAAACCTTATTGAAGTTACATTCACTTTGTCACCAGCTGTGACAGGTATTCCAGGTATTCCAAATGTGGGTGACAAGTGAACAAAGGTTAGGACATTGACATAGAGTACTATGAGCCTTACATCAAGGCTAAATATCATAACAGACTCAAGAGAGTATTCCCCTTTAAATTCTTGGAGGGACAAATTTTCTCCATTGATGAAGATCATCATCAAGTACTTTACTTGTGAAGGTAGGTTCTCCCGACTGTATGCCTACCACATTAGACTGTTGATGCATTTCACTAGGGTGAGAATGATGAATATCCCCTACTTCATGTTCAAAAACATAGATAAGATGGCATTCATTGTAAAGAAGAAACCATACCCCTAGCAGTTAACCAGCATCTACCACTACTCTTTGATTAAAATCATTGTTTTGCATCAGCTGAACCTTCTTAACATGCCATGGGAGACCTTCATTTCTCATGAAATATTCAAAGGCCCTCAAGTCTTTTCATCAGTGCCTCATTAATAAGGTGGAACTTCAGGACATGAAAAGGTCCAAGAGATTGAAACTGTTGGAGTGCTAGTATTTGTGACATATGAGAGGGGCACTAGGAAACTTTTTGCAGTTGCTGGGCGAGTATTATCTCCACAAGGTGGGGAAGGGGTCTCGCCTTCATCTTCAGGCCACATGCAAATGCTATCTCCACAATGAGTGGAAGGGGCTTCACCTTCTTCTTTAGCTAAATAGGTACAGGTTGGGCAACAAAACAAGCGTAAAGGTAAAGGTAAGAAAAATATGTATGAAAAGGATCCTAGTGATGGGCAAGAAAGAGATTTTGTCCTTGTTGATCATGAGGAGACATAAGGAGTGGATGTCATTGACTTGGATGCTCAAGATCCAAGGAATGTCAAAGACATGATCATTAAGGAACCAGAGGTTGAGATACAAGCCTTATCAGTCAATTTAGAGAGGGCTAAATGGGTCATAAAATATCTAGAGCAAGAAAAAAAACAATTGACCGATAACCGAGTCCTCATGGAGTTGCAAATGATCAAGGAGAATCGACAAAAGGCTAAGAAGGCAAAGGTCAAGTTGACATCCATTGAGCAAGAGATTGAGAATGATCAGGAAACTTGGCTTGAAAGGGTTGACATACACCTTGAAAGGCTGCTTGAGAAGGCCAATAGAGACAAGAATATGCTTCACCACATGGCCTATCACTATATGACCCGAAACAAAATATGCAATATAAGGATGAGAAAGCTTAAGGCAAGGTTGAGGAAGGCCTTAAGGAGCAAAAAGGAGCAAGAAAAGCTAAAAATCTTGGCTGAAGCATCACTAGCCCATAAAAGCAACTAATGATGGAGACTTGTGCCAAATCTGGGCAAGTTTTGACAAATTTTGGTCATTTTCAATTTTTGGAATTTTGCAACATAGGAATTTTCCCTAGGTGCGTAGCGCCACCGACGCTATGCTTTTGACTGGGAGACTTTTTGGAGAAATGGTTTTCATATTTGGATTCATCATGATGAGAGCATCAGTCCCTAAAAGTTTCAGTAGTTTTGGAGTAAAACTTAGTCACCTAAAGGTCAAAAAAACCATAAAAAAATGACCTCTTTACCTCTTTTTGGACACACAAGAAGTAGCCTTGGGAGATTCCACTTTTGAGGGGGCACATGACCTCCAAATGAAAAAATTCAAGATGTTCCAAAACCTAGACATGAAGACTTTTTCAATTAGCTATATTGGGCTCAATTTGGCTAAGAGGAAGGCCTCCAAAATCAGCTAAGAAGTGGCACTACGCACTTGGCCAGTGGCGCTACGCATAGAGCCAGTTTGCTCAAAAATTCAAATTTCACCTAGTTTTTCTACAAGTTGAATTTTTCTCTCATTTTGGATGAATTTATGATTGTAAATTATGCTTGTATATGTAAATTTTATTGTAAAATTACCTTATAAGGTAGATTCATCATTTTGAGGTGGTTTGGGGGTCAATGAATCAGTTTCCATAGTTTTAGAGGCAAGTTTTTCCACTACCTATATTCCTATTCCTAGTTTAGATATGGTTGAAACAATCCCTTATCTCTTGGATTAGACCCCTGATGGCTAGCATAGGTGGTTTTGATGTCTATATTATGTATTTTTCAATCATTAGCAAAGGTTGGACTCTCTTGGATGCTCTGAGCTACATTGTACATCTCTACAACAGTTTGGCAAAGAAATAAACCAGGATTTGCAGCTATTTTTGTGGGATTCTTGTGGTAATGTGTTTTTACATTGTTTCTCCTTCTGTCATTATTTTTTCTCATGTGTTATGTGTGCCCAAATCTAATTGATTCTTCTAAACTAAATGAAATCAAGATAGATAGGTAGAATACATTGGTAACAGTGCTCTGCCTTGGGAATACATTTAGTTTTTTATCTTTTCAGCTGTTTGAAGAGGATTCATGACCTTTGCATGCCCTCCTCATCTCCTCACCAGTCTTAGACCTACCATCTCACTCAATTCTAAGTGCTTAAACACTTACCTACCTCGCCACACAGAACACCCTGCATTCCTGACTTAATTTCCTGGACCCAAAGATGCCTACTCCATTGGATCCAGAAATAAAACCATAAAAATCAACCAAAAACCCTAGAGCTACTATACCTAGCCTAAAATTCGTATTTAACTCAGTCATCTCAACTGAGATTGACAAGCAGAGAGCCCTCTCTCGACCTGGTAGGGCTAGCTACCAGGTTAAGCTTGGTTTGTGGTTATCCTAGGATTGCCTCCCTTCAGCCTGAGGTCAATCTAGGCTCTATGTTAGGCCCATATACTACTAGTGTAACCCCTTATTTTTATTAGTACAACTCCCTTACTATATTTTTGTACCCATGTAGTCCCCATATTGTTATTATTGTGCCCTTACATTATTATTGTTATGTCGGCTCTAATTATATTATGACCCCTTAATCTCCTATATATAGAAAGGAGGTCTTGTCATTCATATAATCAAAGAATCATTCATTTGTGTAATGTAAAGGAGGTTGCCCCCTCAAAGAGGCTAAATTCTAAGGCATTGATCTATCTTTTCTATATTTTTGTGAGTTGGTTTCATAACATTTGGTATCAAAGCTTTGGATTCTAGGGTTTCGCTGCTCCAAATAGGTTATCATGGAATTTTCGCTATAACTCTTTACCTCAGGTCCGAATTTTAGAGCTTTTCGCACTATATTTGCGGAGATATGATCTAAGGAATTTAGTCTTTTTGCAGACTCCTGAATTACATTCGAAATAGGTGACCTTAAGAAAATAAACATAACTTTTGTTTTGAGAATCAGATTGCAATTTCGTAAGAATTTAAAGAAAGAGGACAAACAGTAGTTTCCTGTGTATATTTTTCAGATCCTAAGGTTAAAACAGTGACATATGGCACTTCATACAAGTTTGATCTTCTGAAAAGGTATATAATTAGGTCATCTTGGGAGATTGTTCATAACTCTTTCTTCAAGAATCTAAATTTTATCAGACTGATGGCATTGGAAAGAGGACGCAGAGGGCTAGTGTAGGTCGTAATTTCAGAACTAGAAGAACCAAAATTATAGAGTTATAGTCATTTCAAGATCAAGCTCCCAAAATCAAGAAAAGGAAATATGAGGAACTTTGATGGCAAGGATCCAGTAAATTGGGTACTTCAGATGGAGCAATATTTTGATCTACATGGTGTACCAATGTTACAAAAGGTCTATATTGCATATTCATATTTAGAACCAGATCAATTTTTATTGTATAAAGGGCTTTGTTCTCATAAACAACTTGTTACGTGGTCAATTTTCACAGAGGAAATGATAGCACATTATGAGGATACAAAGAGAAACACCTTCTTTAGAGCAACACCACAACAATTGGAAAGAGTAAAAGGGCTTTGTTACATAGTGGAAAGTAAAATTATGGCAACAAGGAAGCCTACCCCTCACAACTATAAAGATGGAAGTGTTGTTTCTCCTAGCCTTCCACAACCTATAAGGGTTACGCCACAACAATTGGAAGAAAAAAGAGAAAAAGGGATTTTGTTACAATTGTGATAGAAAATGCACTAAAGGTCATAAGTGTGCCGAGAAGAAATTATTTTACATAACGTATGAAGAGGAGGAAGAAAAGGATCAAGAAACATCAAAATAAGAGGATATACGCGAGGACACAACCACAGAGAAAGAAGAAATGAATCAGACCATATCTTGTAAAGCATTGGCAAGAATTACCACTCCTCAAACTCTCAAGATAGAAGGACATATCAAGAAGAAAAAGGTGCAAGAAGTGAAATATCACATCGAGAAAGAATAAATGAATCCAACTATATCTTGTAATTTATTAGTCGGAATTACCACTCCTCAAACTATCAAGATAGAAGGATGTATCAAGAAGAAAAATGTTCAAGAAGTGAAAGATCACATTGAGCATCGAGAAATGAATCCGACCATATATTGTAAAGGATTGGAAGAAATTACCACTCCTAAAACTCTAAAGATAGAAGGACATATCAAGAAGAAAAAGGTTTAAGCAGTGAAAGATCACATCAAGCATCAACAACAAGTTCTCCAACTTTTAAAGGATAACACCACTTTCGTGCAAAATTGAATGAAACAACAGGTAGATCAACATTGTAGTGAAAAATGTTTTGATGTAGGTGATTGGGTATTTTTACTGCTACATCTCAAGCAAGCTATTTATGAGAAGGAAATGTTGGCAATACTACACGCACTTCAGAAATGGCGACCTTACCGAATGGGAAGACACTTCAAGGTAAAAATGGACCATGATAGTCTTAAATACTTTTTAGAACAACTATTATCTTTAGAAAAACAAAAAAATGGGTCACAAATATGTTGGGTTATGACTTTGACATCATCTATAGAAAAGGGAAGCAAAATTTTGTTTCAGATGCACTCTCAAGAAACGATGAGGATGTGGAAGCATTGTTTTGTGCTATTTCTATTATCCAACCAGATTGGATAAAAGAAGCAAGGGATGAATGGAAGAAGGATGAAGAAGTGTGGCTACTCATTCAAAAGTTGCAAAAGATCCCAATTAAATCAATATTTCCAAAACTTGAAGAGGAAGAAAAAATCATATTGGAACCTGGAGCAGTCACAGAAACAAGAACCCAAAGCTACGAAATCGATCAATTTCAAAGCATCTCATCAAGTGGAAGAACTTACTTGTTGAAGATTTCACATGGAAACACAAGAATTTTATACAGAAGCATCAATAACTACTCAAGCATTGAGGACAACACTTTTTGAAGGAGAGGGGCATGTTAGGCCCCTATACTACTAGTGTAACCCCTTATTGTTATTAGTACAACCCCCTTATTATATTGTTGTACCCATGTAGTCCCCATATTGATATTATTGTGCCCTTACATTATTATTGTTATGTCAACTCTGATTATATTATGACCCCTTAGTCTCCTATATATGGAAAGGAGGTCTTGTCATTTGTATAATCAAAGAATCATTCATTTGTGTAATGTAAAGGAGGTTTCCCCCTCGAAGAGGCTGAATTCTAAGGCGTTGATCTATCTTTTATATCTTTTTGTGAGCTAGTTTCATAACACTCTAACATAGTGGCAACCATACTGGGGAAGAAAGACAAATCACCCCAGTGTAATTGAGAATTTATGAACTTTTGGATGATAAGTTTAGAATTCAGTAGGTTGAAAAGTGGAAAATTGTAAAGCACTATCAAAATCATGAGAATTTTGAACACACTGGATTCTAGAAGATACACCAAGTCCAATCCTGATCCCAATCCTCTCTCGTATTTGAAAATCCTAATCTCATTCCGAGGATACTCAGACAAGAAAGTGTATCAAGTCCTATACTGGTTTTTAGATCTCATTCATGCCCGGTAGAGTGGTTGTTCCTTTAAAATCTTCATTTTGAGGAATACTTTGGTCTCTCCCTATTTAGAACCACATTTGATAGTGAATTGTTGGATATAGTCGTAGAGCCAAAATTCACCAGAGAGCTTGAAATCCAATGAGCCAACTTGATAAGTAACCAAAATATTCAAAACTCTCCTCAGTCATCCATCACCATTGATCGAATTCTTGATCTCTTTGATTCAGCTTCAACATCTTTTGCCTCATCATCAATTCCCCATATTCTAGTGAATCATTAGACATCTCCATTTATACCTTCCCTCCCTAATCAGCCTATCATTACCCCTCAAATACCTATTACTTCTGCTACATCAATAGCTCTTGTTGTCATAAATCCCCCTCTTTCTCCAAGACCAATTTCAAATCCGCCTCGAGTCATGGCTGCCAGATTGCACCTCTCGTTCTGCCTTAGAATTTGGATGATATGCCCACTGATTACCAAAGTAAAATACCTCTGTTTAATGCCACTCAAAGTATCACAGTGCAGCAACATGCTGATAGGATGAACGACTTCTTTGATCTTCATGAGGTAGATGCCAAAAATGTGTCCATGAGGTTATTTGTGCAAAGTTTTGGAGGCGAGGTTTGAAAGTGGTTCAGAGCATTACCAACGAGATCTATCAATACTTTTCCAGTTCTTCATAGACAATTCCTAGACTGATGGGAGGTAAAGAAAAATCCTCTCCAAATTCTATCTGAGTATGAAAATATTAAAAGGAATGTAGGTGAAAGTGTCCAAGATTACTACGTAAGGTTCAATACAATTTATAATGTTATACTAGCTGAAATTATGCCACCAATGGGGTTAGCATTGATCAATTTTCTGGGACAAATTCGATGCTGATATGGCATATTAGTTGAGAGAGAGAGATCCTACCACACTCGAGGATATGTAGAAGAATGCAGTAAGTGTAGAGGCAAATCTGCTGGCCAAAAGAGCAAGGATGAAAACTGAAAAGAAGATGACTATAAAGGAAGAAGCATCTTCTTCGGATGTTAAGGCAGATCATATACTTCAGAAAATTGAGAACATGTTCAATCGGTTAACAATTGTAGACAAGCCTGAAACCACAATTAGAAATCCAAACTTCAGAGGACAACAACAACCTCAGTTCAGGATTAAACAAAGAGAGAAAAAGGCACAAGATCAGTCATCGCAGCAGCAAGTCAAAACTCCTTTGCAGCAAAACTATGTACATGGAATGGAGAGTGAAGATGATGATGATCTGGTGGTTGAGTTGAATCATTTCTTTACTACTGATGGTTTACCTATCTATCTCACGGAAGATGAAGAATATTCAAAGATCCCTGATGTGAAAAAAGACGAAGATTACATATTGGCAAATGAAGCAGTTTTGGAGGACGGGTCAAATGACTAGCAGCGAGGATATATGAATGCTTTGACATCATAGTAGAAACAATATTCATTGAGAAGCAGAGATGTACCTATTAGAGTCGGTCTGTTCAACCCTCTGTCAAAGATCAAAACCTCTTTATTGCATTTCATTTTTAGGTGTCTCATACAGTTCACTCATTTGCATTCTGTTAGGGGCATGCCATAATCTGACGGAAAGGTCTTGTTATTCATTACCCTCATGCATTTCCCTGTTGGTTTAGGTCTGTTCATCAAAATCAAGTTTTAGAGTCACTTACAGTCCTATTTTAGTCTTTTGATCAACAAGAGTCATTTCAGTCACTAGGTCTAGGGTTAGTTGATTTGGTCTTCAACAATGGCCAACAATACCAGCAAACCCATGAGGGAGGTTCTTAATAAGTTTTCATTTCAAATATTTTCATCGTCATATTGCTTGACTATGACTTTTCTTCAAAACTTTGTTTTGAAGAAAATTCGTCATTTCATTTTGTAATAAATTGCCATGTAATTTTCAAAAGTTTTTCAGTTGTTGAATTCTCCAAGCGCAGCCCTAGTCTTCCTTTGTCAAGACATGCCACTATCCCTGCAAAAATAGCTAAAAGATTCATCATTCAGTTAGGTAATCAAAGAGGAAATAGAAGAACACGGTTTGTATTAAAGTGAAAAAGTGCCAAAAGCCAAAACATTACAACGATGGGTTTTTGAGAAACAAAAATCAAAGCCATGTCTTTATAAAGATATTTCTATGTGTATCAATGTCATTTGCATCTAATAGATTAGAGAAAGTCAAAGTTTAGTGGTGAGAGGGTGATTTTCAAAGCCAAGAGTGTTTAGAGTGCGTGTGGCGCATTGGGTTAGAGTGCGGCGCACATAGGCTGTGCGACGCATTGGGCCTCCTGCCACCGTGTTTTTCTCCACTGGTACAGTGCATCCATGAGGCATGACGCACTAGGCTTGTGCACGACGCACAGAACCTCGAAGACAAAAAAAAATCATCGTGGCTTCAATAAAAATCAAACCCATCACTCCATTAGACATGGTCATTGCTTGAACCATCCATTGCTATGCCAAGAGGTCAAATGAAATTGCCTTGAGTGTTGGAGGAGTGCATTTGGTGTTTGAGAGCTGAGATTGTGCATTGAAGGTGTGCATGGCATGTTGGAGGAGGTTGCGATGCACATAGACCGCGCGGCGCATTGGGCACAAATTCTCTATGTAAATTTGCTCTGTCGCGGCGCATCCAGAAGGCGTGGTGCACTGGGTTTGTGCGCAGCGCACAGAGCCGACAGGCCAACTTTATATCACTTTTGTCATCAAAACTCACAAACACGCCATTTCTTCTGCTCCAAGTAAGTTCAAGAGTTCTTCTATTTAATTTATCTTGTGTTGGGTATTGTTTAGAGGGAAGATTTAAAGGTTCAAGGCGTGAGAATATAAACCCTATATATCAAAAACTTCTCCTTTGGGGTTGTGAAAATGGTGTTTTGAAGTTATGATTTTGGTGCCAAGTTTCTTGTCCCACTTGTGATCCCTTCCCCTTAATAATCCTATCATTATAGTTAATCCCTTATCCTCTAACCTCCCAAACCACTCATATCCCTACTTCCCATTTTTCCCTATCCTAAAATCCTATCATTCCCTATCATTCTCCCTCTTCCATATCACTTGCAAAATCCCTAAATCCCCACATTCCCCAAAGTGACGGTTTGCACATTTTAAATTTCACTTGGAAAACTCCATCATCCACTTTTCCCACTGTCCTATATTCCTCACGGTCCCTCATTTCCCTTTGGCACATTTGGCACGGTCCCTCAAACCAATAAAACATACACATTGCAGCACCATGACAGAGACAGATTCTTCATATGAGCAAGACAGTGACTCAACCACTAAGCTTGATGTGTTGAGAAGGCCTTGAAAAGGTGCCGGACATGTCAGAGAAGAGCCCACTTCCTTAACTCAATTGTAGGCCTGCCTGCTTGCAATGACATGCTTTCAGCAATTGTCATGTTTTCAGTATTGTGAGATGATTGCTCAGATCCAGCATCATTAGGAGTTAGTTCCGTTGTTCATTTTACATTTGCTTGATGGTCGTGTTACTCTTGCTGGAGTAAACTTCACCTTGACACCAAAAACCATTTCTCAGGCCACTAGGATAACGAATATAGGCGAAGAGTGGAACAAGAGACAACAACTAGATAGAGCATATTATGAACCTTACATTAGGCCTAGCTATTTGAGGCAACTCAGCAGGGTATTCCCATTCCGGTTTCTGATGGAAGATTATGCACCATTGATGAGACTCATTATCATATACTTCAGTTGTGAAGGCTACTTCTCACGCCTCTATGCATACCATATCAGGTTATTGATGCATTTCACGAGAGTAAGGATGATGAACATTCCATATTTCATTTGCCGAAACATCGAGAGGATGACTACTCTTGTGTAGAAGAAGACTCCTGAACAACAGTACAAGAACATTTACCACTATGCGCTCATCAAGATTATTGTTGTACATCAGCTTGGTTTGCAAGGTATCACATTGGAAGACTTGATTTCCTGTGAGTTCTTCACAGTTTCAATAGCTCATCAGGAGGTTGTCCATGATGCCAGTGAACCTTCACATTAGCATGGAGGATGGGAGGCAGAGACTACTAGTGTGCCAACATATGTCACCTATCAGAGAGGCACGAGGGTATTGTTTGCAGCAGCTCGACGAGTACTATCTCCACCTGGGGTGGAAGGGGTCTCGTTTTTGCCATCGGTAGCACAGGTATAGGACAGAGGCAAGAGGCCAATGCAGGATGAGGGGCCTTCAGGTGAGTGAGAGACTGACTTCTTTCTCATTCAGGATGATGTTATAGACATGGGCTACCAAAATGCACATCTTAGAGAGATCATCCAGGAGCAGTAGACAGAGATCAAAGTCTTGTCCCTTGATTTGGAGAGGGCTAAGTGGACTATGAAATACTTGAAGTAGAGGAATAAACAGCTCAAAGATCAGCAAGAAACCATGGAGTTGCAAAACATCCACGAGAATCGCCAAGCTGCCCAAAGGAGGAGGATTGAGCTCACTTCATTGGAGCAAGAGATTAATGATGATCGGGAGTCTTGGCTCGAGAGAATCAACATCCACCTGGAGAGGCTACTGACCAAGGCCAATAGGAACAAAGCATTATTGAGACACATGGCCCATCATTACATGGCACGAAATATGAGTTCCAAAGCAAGGATCAGGAGCTTAAAGGCGAAATTGAGAAAGGCATCAAAAAGACAAAAGAGGCAAAAAGAGCATGATCGGCTCCAAATCTTGGCTGAAGCTTCTTTGGCTGAGCATGATACTCAATGATGGACCTTTAGTCCAAATTTCAGCAAATTTGGAGAAACTTTTGTCAATAATGAATTTTTGGGCTTCAAAACAGGTTTTCTTGCCCTGTTGGGTTGTGTTATATTCTTTCCACGACTAACGCGGGTAGCCCCCCTCTACGGGGTTCGGGGCAGCGCCCTGAGAATTTTTTTTTTCGGACCCTATATTAGGTTGGGCGAACCTACCTATGGTTTTCGGTCCATGGTTTTGGATGCAATGGTTTTCGGTCCATGGTATTGGATGCTTCGGCATGTATAAATAT
>APFE030020568.1:0-22319 GCA_000404065.3 Pinus taeda | reverse complement strand
AAATAAATATATATTGATTATTTATCATTTCCAAATTTTAGATTAGAAAAATCATAAAAGAAAATCCACTTTTATATATTGTTTAATAAATATATACTGATTATTTACTATTTCTAGATTTTAGATTAGAAAATTCATAGGAAGTTTTGGAAGACAATAAAACCTAATTAATATGTTGGCTGAATGACCAATATATGGACATACAAAATTTTTGGCAAATCGTGATACCTCTCCAGATACAGCCATTACATTGTTTCTTCAATGAACAGATCACTATGTTATTTTCTCACTGAGGCTAGATGTATCTGCATTTACAGCATGTTGCTTATCTGTTTAGGACATTGGTAATGTTTTGCCGGAACAGTGTTTCTCTTTGTAATTTTCCATTGCGATATTAATATAAATTTTGCTTTTTTCGTACAAAAAAATACAAATACTATCGCAATTGCGAATTTCCATTGAAGTAAAAAATAAAAAAAAATTACCGAAGATTTAAAATGCCGCTGTTAGGCACAGCGTAAAATTCTTGCTAGCGGTAGTCAACTTTCTTCGTTCAAATTCTCAAAATGGGAAACCCTCCTCATCGGCTTGTGGCGGCGGGTTGGTACGTCGAGACTCATTCAAATTTCACACTCAACAGCTGTAAGCAATTCGAGCTGATATTACTAATCCACTAGGGCGGGTTTTATTTCTAATTCCATAGAAAAGTTATTGCGTTTAACATGTGTCGGAGATAGCCCCATATAATATGTAGTTTTTTTCTAGTCATCACCGCGCTCAAGTTGTATCTGATTATCTCCCACACATGTCAAGGCCCAATAACTTTTCTATACAGTTAGAAATAGGGAAGCCACTTGACGTGACGTCGAGAAGCACATTTGGGAAGCAACTTGTGCTCGGCGCCGCCGGTTGCAATGTATTTGGCCTTTAAAACGTTCCCTCGTCTCAGAATTTCAGTTCTAGAATTATTAATTAATGTCTACCTCGTGTTTACGGATTCGCCCTTTCATTTCCAATGCAATTCTGATTCGAATGAGGGAGACTAACAAAGGTGTTATCAAAGGTATTTATGTGGTTGGAATTGTTCATTAATAGAGGAAATCCACATATGGAACCGGGATATCAGCAAGACTTAGAATAGCCCATTCGACGATTAAATAGGCAGTTGTCTATAATGAGACTTTTTGAAAGTTTTTTTGGCGGATTTTTCCGGTCAAAATCCGGCAGCAATTTATTGGAATCCCAAGTTTGGTAGCTAGTTTCTGCACAATCAAAAGATCCCAGGGGTTTTTCAGGGTGCTGAATGCAAATATGCAGTTAAAAAACCATTTTAACTGCTAAAAATCAAGATTTAACCTCATTTCTTCCGCCGGATTCCGTCACCGGAATCTCCAAAAAGTCTCATTATAGACAACTCCATTAAATAGTGTTATTAATAATGCATGATATCTAATTTTGAAATAATATAAGATTAATAATAATAATATAGTGGATAATATATTAATATATATATATGTATGGGGTTTTCTATAATTTGTGATACTGTAAATAATTTAATAATAGTATATATTATTACATATATAACTAAATTCTAAGTATCAAAGCAAAATATTGAACAAGGAGTAAATAAGATAATATGATAGACATTAAAGAAAGAAAGGATAATAATTGAAAGGGAAAGTTAGAGAAGGGAAAAAAGCAAAAAGAGATATAATAGGTAGAGAAAGAAGAACTAAGAAAGGAAAAGAGTAAGGATAAAGGAGAGAAGGGTTAGTTAAGGAAAATATCTTAATTCTCTTTGGTTAGTAAAGGCCACCAATTTTTATTGATCTTCAAAACATTATCCCTATTCACATTGTTAGGGTGTTTTTGTCTACCGAGGCCACAATTTCAACTAGATGACAAATTTCTTGCTAGATTTATGTAAGATCCCAAATGATAGAATTTTTAATAGATCCAAGACATTTTTATGTTCGATTAAAAAATAAACTTGCAATGGGAACAACAACACAAAGGGATCGAGAAATGCAACCTCTTATTTATATTTATAGTTGAAAACAAGATACCTGCCCATACAGATAAGATTGAAGCTCTTAAAAATAGCATGCATGACTGCTTATTAAAGGCTAATCTAGGACATTGAAGCTCAATCGTGTACCTTGGATGGAACCACTAGTCTAATTCACCACAGGGTTTTCGTCCCGGGATCAAGCTAGAACTCGCCATGCCAAGTTCTCAACCAAAAAAATCATAATAAGATAGATAAACCCAAGATGGTCCAAATGCCTAGCTCCTATTCCATTTTATAGGTTTGATGGACTTTCTAGAAACTTTTATTTTATTGATTTCCCTCAAAAAAACGAAGGAAAACACCATGGACTAATACCATGGGAAAATGCCACGGTAAATACCATGGGAAACTTCTGTCCACTTTGACCATATCTAGAAAAGGGAATATTACAAATCCTCCCACCTAAAGATTGCTTTCCCTCAAGCAATCCATCAATAGCAGCATTTGTACATTGATACCAGGATCACATACAAACAAGTATGTTATCTCATGCCTCTATGTTAAATTATCCTGAATGGATCCTTCGATCCCTGGATCCCAATCAATCCTTCGACCAATTCTGCTCTCAATAGATTCACTTGGATCCTAATGCCACCTCAGTCCTGGGACCTATGGGTTATGATACCATCTCAACCCTCCATCACTACCCGTGCATAAGGGCCCAAGCTACAATATGCCCTTAGCTATGGATATCCTCCTAGGAATCAACCCATCAATAGAGTTCCAACTTATCACCTCTCATCAATCGATCCCTGGGAAGGATCTAATCCACAGTTGCCTATACATGGGATAAGTCTATTATGTTGATGTTGCATGTTGCTCATCTCATGCTTCTCCGCTTGGTCACCCAACATGATCCATTTGGAGAACTCTGCCTTGCTCTCCCCAATGTATAAAGGCAGGTTGGTAGTGTTGCAAGATTTATCAATGTACTCCTGTAGAGGGCTTCTTTGGAACTCCCAATTGTATTCCTCCTGCTACCTTGTGAAGGACTTGAGATGTTCCTCTACAGTATAAAACTTGGCCATTGACACGGCACATACCCCTATGAGCTCCTCAATTTTTCTGTGCTCCTATAAGATGGTGTCTTGGACTGTTGAGACTCGTTTCTTCAACATCATAAGATGTGTCTTGAAATGCATGATATTTCTCTGAAAGTTATTTACTGGTGATTTTGGTGCCTTGTTGGATGTCTCTATATCTGTTTGCACATGATGTTCAACTATCATAGATCCAACTTGAACCTTTGACCAATTCTCCAAAAATGGCCCATCCTGCATACTATATTTGTCATGTTTCCCACATGATCATGCTCATCATGCTGGTTTATTACTCCTGGCTCCTCACTTGGTTCTCCTTCAATGTCTTCTCCCTAGGCTTTTCCACAAATGGGGACAATCTGCTATACACCCTCTTTGGTTGTCACACATGGATGTACTAGTGGACTATTATTTACACCTGATTTCCCATACTCTTTATGGATGTCCTCCTGGATATCCATGGACTCAACTACATCATCAGAAGGAATTACCTCCTTCCTTTCCCCATGTAATTTGTCAAGCTGACTGATTATCATTGGTTTGTCGTGCAAGTTTCTCTAAGAAACATTGTATTTCTCCTCACCATCTATACTTGATGCTAAGATCCTTCATAAGTTCTCTCCTAAAAACTGGATGAATCCCTATGATTTGAAGGAGTCTGTAATTGTTATGTCCTTACTGCCTCCTTATCACTTGGACATGAATTGTTAAGGGACCAAGGTCCCTTGCAAATAAATCATAGTCCTCTCGTCCTTAGTTCATTCTTGTTGCATATTTTTTCTTGCTTCCTCAATCAATCCTTCTCAACTCCTTCTTAGTCAGCACCATTCTGAGAAATTTTATGTTTTTCCTAACCAACTTCTTGACTAAATCATAGGAAGTTGGTGATACCTTTGGTTCCTTCCTCCAAATGGTCAACAATTTGGATCTTAGTATCTTGCAGATGTCATCATCTCCGTATAAGAATAAAGATGCAATCTTTTGCATGCTTGTTTTGACATTGTCTAGATGAGCTAATGTAATGTTAGTGTAAAAGCTTTGTAGTAACTGAAAGATTAAGTCATCACATTCCAAATTCAGCATAGAGGTGCCAGAGTTGAACTCTGCCATGAGTTTTAAAATCCTGCACCACTTCTGAAAGTTAAGAAGCATGATGCTATTCCATCGCTGATGGGATTCTACCATCAACTGCAAAATATCTCTCATGATATCCTTATTGTAAGCAATAGTGGTGATGTTAATGTTATGATCCTACTATGACAATTGTGAGCTTGATCTCTTCACAAGGACGCTCTAAAAGTTTGGATTGTACTAAAGCAAGCATGGATGGCTTGAGAGCCAACTGAGTTTCTTCCATTCTGGTTGCCCCACCCTCGATAGATATGTGTTTAATTCTTCTAGCTTATGAAGGTATATGTTTGAATTTGTTTGTTGCAATTTAGAGCCAAGTGTGCAGAGATTAGCCCCTCTAATTTGTCCTTCCTTCACTTCCCATGGGTGCTTTTGCTGCATAATGGAATAGACCCTTTTTGAGAAAGGCCTACTATTCTGATCTAAAGTGGTGAGGCCCCCATGTTTCTTTTATTTCATCTAGAATTTTGTCCATAATTTTATGGGTCTTTTCTAGGGAAGGTCCCATCCCCCCCTCATATCAAAGCAGGAAAATATTAATTCTTCAATATATTTGGCTCCAAGATAAGGTAGGTACAAACTTGATTAATAATAGTTAGAATTAAAATGATTCTCCCACCTTTCTCTCTCTCTCTCTCTCTCTTTTAACTTTCCTCACCTAAAAAGATGTTCAACCCCAAGAACAGTTTGTTCCCCCTCCCGGATAAAAACAAACAAACCTTTTTATTAAATGCTAGGGTGTTACCAAAATAAAATAAAAAAGTAATATTTTTATGGGCATTGTTCAAGCATTACCTAGCTTCAAAGACTTGTCATCAGGATATTCTTCATTACCCTTGTATGTTGGCAAGAAGGCTCGCAAATTTAAAACCCAAACTTCTCCAAGGCACAATGTTGGGTTCCAATTGGATCGACTGATGAAGGAATCTATTCATTTTCCACTTCTAGTTATTGTGGTTGCCCTCATGATTGCAGTTGGTCATTCACCCAATGATTCCCATCTGAATTGGTGGTGCAACCCACATATATTTTAATGCTACAACGTTTTCAAACAATTTGGATTTTGTTTATGATTTCACGACCCTCCATCCCTGCTACCAATTTGTGAATAACCCAGCTGAAATTCCACAAAATTAATGGGATTCTCCTCTTTAATAGGCCTGGTGCGTGAGGGGTACAATTTTCTGCATTGCTTCATGGCATTTGGTGCCCTCCTATGTGGCTTTCATGTGGCGACTATCTCGAAAAGATTAAATGAGGCTAGAACAATCTTCAACAATTAATTATTTTAGCCCTCAATACTGATCCAAACTTTAGAGACCAAGATTAATTCAACCTCTTAGTAATGATAACAAAATCAATAACATTGTCTCCCAATCATGAACTCACAACAACTGAGGCATTGATACCACTTTAAGATCCCAAATGATAAAATTTTTAATAGACCCAGGACATTTTAGTGTTTTGATATAAAATTAAACTTGCAATAGGAACAATAACACAAAGGGATCCAGAAATGTAACCTCTTATTTATATTAATAGTTGAAAACGAGATACCTACGCATACAGATAATATTGGAGCTCCTGCAAATGGCATGCATGGCTACTTATTAAAGACTAATCTAAGACACTGAAGCTCAATCATGGACCCTGGATGGAACCACCAGTCAAATTCACCACGGTGTTTTCGTCCAGGGGTCAAGCTAGAACTAGCCATGCCAAGTTCTCAACAAAAAAGAACATAATAAGATAGACAAACCCAAGATGGTCCAAATGCCTAGCTCCTATTCCCTTTTATAGGTTTGATGGAATTTCTAGAAACTTTTATTTTATTGATTTCCCTTGAAAAACGAAGGAAAATACCATGGGCTGATACCATGGGAAAATACCACGATAAATACCATGGGAAACTTCTGTCCACTTTGACTATAACTAGAAAAGGGAATATTACAAATTCGACAAGAAAAATTTCAAAATATTATTTCTCGATTGTTTCAATCATTTTGTTTCAATCATTTTTTTTGCTAGTGGAAATTGATTTAGCACCATCAAGAACCCTTAAAGTAGCTAAAATCATGATGCTTGAAAATGGTAACTTGGGCTTCGAAAAATTTCAAATAGATTTTGTCAAAATCTTGCTGGAATTTCCATTATTTTCTGGGCGAAATTGTGGCCTAGTTAGACTAACTATTAACAAATGTAGAGGACTAGATTTCAATTAACTAACAACCCAAATGTTTTGGAATTTCCCTTGTAATGAACCAATTATTCTTTGGAGTAGGGTTGTTATGCTCTCTAGTTTTGCAAAAATATTTTTTCATCCAACTAAATAATTGATGAAGTGATCAAATATGTTTTTTCATCCCTGAAAATGTTAAATTTATTGTATTGGGACATGTAAGATCTAATTCACTTGACAATTCCTCCTTTTTGTTGTTGAACATCAGACAATTACTTTTGATGTTGTTATATGTTGATGTTGTTTATTTTTGCTTTCTCGTTTTTGGTAATATAGTCCCAAGGTCTTACATTGTGCCAATTGGGTTATTATGAAAAAAACTTGATGATAGATTAGATGCTATATATATTTGAACATAACAATATATTTGATTGATGTAGACAACTTTTTATTAGATAAAGCATGTTAGTTTTTTTTCCTTTTTGGAAACAAAGTTTTTCTATGGGGAGGAATCTTTACGTACCTCGAGAGAATGAGAGGAAGTCCATGTTTGACAACTAACCTTCTCGTGTTTTTGTAATGGGAGTTTCTTTACATATGGTGGAATTTGATATTTAGTGGAATGTGACATTGTGTAAGGAGGCCACAATTTCATTTGGACAATGAATTTATTGTCAAAATCAGACGAAAAATGTTTTTAGAAATGTGATCGTGGGAGTGTTTAATCATTTTTTGATGGTGGAAATGGATTCATCACCATCAAGAACCCTTGGAGCATCCAAAATCCTAAATCCTGATAGCTATAACTCGGATTTTCAAATATTTCAGCTGAATTTTCTCGAAATCATGTAGGAATTTCTATTATTTTCTAGGAGAAATTGTAACCTATTTAGACTATGTGGGTGGCAAATTATTTTCATTTGAAAAACAAATTATAACTTCAATGATATCTATTCTTTCCACATTTAAAGGCATCTCATCCCCATGTTACTACACTGATCAAACAAATAAATAAGAAAAACTCTTTTTTGACATTCATCTCCTTGCCCTCGCCATTTCAAGGTAATTTCTGTTTTAATATATGACCTTCAGACGTTCCCATTTTATTAGGCTTTGTCTTGCCAGAGACTATAACACTTGTCTTGTGGTAAAATTCCATTAAATCTCAATTAATTTGTCGAGCTTTTGCAATTTTAACAAAAGTTTTAGGAAAATGTTGAATATTCCATTTTCTTGTAAATTTAAAAATAATTTTCTAATTTCTAGAAATCCTAATTCTAATTTTCCATTGGTCAAGTGAGCCTTGATGTGAGATAATTCTCTTAGTGGAGGGACTTTTATTTTCGGTATTTGTCAGTGCCTTACAAATCATTTTAAAATAAAAGAAGGTTAATTTTGTAAGTGGTCATTTCGTCAGTGAGTGCTCTAACACTAACATTGATAGAATGCTTTGAGAAAATCCTTTAAGTAAGTAGGGGGCAAGATCATTTTCTTGATTAGTGATCTGACATTGATAGTAAGACATGTATTGTTAGTGCATTTATCTCTGATCTCATTTTAAAAGTCTTTTCATTTTAAACTTTACAGATTTAGTTTTGTGTGAGAATAATAGCATTTAATTGTGAATTTATGCAAAATGAAGAATGTGTAGGAGAACAAGGGTATAGAGGGAACTTTATTCTGCAAATAATAAATTATTTTAACTTTAAACATAAACTTAGTATCCAATAAATGAAGTCTCTTTTTAATGTGTGTGAGAAATGAGTGTTGGGCGGGACAACATGTGTGCAAAGCAAAGAAAGAAAACTTTAATTTGTATTGTTTTGCGTCTTCGGATACATTTCCCCTTAAGGGTGGATCGACATGAGATCACTTTATTTGATATTAGATGTGTGGTTTTCTTAACTATGTTTAACAACTTTAATCATTTAAAAACTAGAAACAATGACTCTTGGTATTCAAGGTTTCCGAATATTATGTAAATTTATGATTTCACATTTGTGAATTAAAACCTTTTTACTATGCAATATTAAATTAAGTGCCTTTTTAATGCATGTGAAGAAGTGTTGTGTGGGAGAACGAGTGTGCGGAGCGAGGAACAAAAACTTTCTTCCACAATGTTACAGTGCTTATTATGCACACCTCCCTCTCACATGACAATACATATTAATCAATTAATGAGCGACGAGAGTGCTTACAAAACTTTATTCCGTAGGCATGAAATTGTTTTAAGTAGAAACTTAGTATCCAATATAAAATGTTTTTTTGTTTTTTTACATGTGTGAGAAAGGAATATTATGTGGGAGAATGGGTGAGTGGAGAAATGAACAAAAACTTTAATTCGTAATGTTCAACATCTCTGATACATTTCCCCTTAAGGGTGGATTAGCGTGGGCTTGTTTTAGTTGATATCATGATGATTCGATGATTCAATGTACGGTTTTCAAAATCATGTTCAACAACTTTGATCATTTAAAAACTAGAAGCAACTAATGTTGGTATCCAAGGTTCCTTAATATTATGTGCATTCACTTATTATGTAATATTAAATGAAGTATCTTTTTAATGCAAATGAAGGAGTATTGTGTGGGGGAACAGGTATGCAGAGAAAGGAATCAAAACTTTCTTCTGCAATGTTCCGGTCCTCCATATAAATTTCCTGTCTTCAAACTTCTTCCAGACACCTCCCTTTTGTCCGATAGTACATATATTAATCGATTAATGAGCGGTTTTGGTTTATTAAATTTTGGGGCATGGAAAGTTTTATTTACGTGTATATCAAGTGTGAAATAAGGGTGGAAAATTAACTATCCCCATTACTATGTTTGAAGGCTTTGATCGTTTAAAAATGGTTTCAAAGTAGAAAGAGTCAATCTTGGTATTACATTAGAAAAATTTAGAGGTCTAAAATGGGCCTTAAAACAAAAATTTACAACCAAAGTCAACTTTACAAGAACCAATAGAATTCAAGATAATGATGTCAACCATGGGGGATGATTCCCCATTTTTGGAGTAAAAAAAAAAAAAAAAAAAAAAAAAAACTATTTTTTGAACTCGTATTTTCAACTTATCTCCCTATGGTTTTACTAAAATTTCGAGCAGGAGCACTTATTGGATGCAAAATTTAATCCTCATCTAATGAGTACCCATCTTGCATACTTTTGATGGAACCTGCTACATGAAAAATCTGATTCAACATGGGTACTCCTTGGGTGAGGAATTAGCTTTTGCATCCAAGAAGTTCTCTTGCCTAAAATTTGAGTAAAATTGTAGGGAGATAAGTTGAAAAACTAGTTTTTCCTTTTTTCCCTCTAAAATTTGATGATGTAATATATTCTTATTTTAATATTTCCACTATTATTTTATAATATTCTTTTGGAGGTCCATTTTAGACCTCAAAATTTGTCTAATGACAACTTTTGAATACTATGTGCATTTGTGATTTTAAATTTGTGAATTAAATACTTATTAAAGTAAATTTCAACCTAGAAGTGGTCTCCTAAGGAAAATAATAAAATAAACGTTAAAATAATTAAAAAAAAGAGATGAATTTTGGAGAGAAAATAAGAAAACTAGAATTTTTATTGTATTTTTGGCTTATCTCCTTATAAGTTTACTCAAATTTCAAGTATAGACACTCACTGGATGCAAAATTAAATTCCACATTCAATGAACACCCATTATATATACTTCTGAGAAGACCCACATTGAAAAAAATTGAAGATACATTAAAAAAACATGTTCAATGCACTTTTTTTAATATATCTTCAATTTTGATCGATGTGAGTCTTCTCAAAAATATGAATAATGGGTACTTGTTAGATGTGGAATTTAATTTTTCATCCAACAAGTGTTTATACTTGAAATTTGACTAAATCTATAAGGAGATAAGCCAAAAATACAATTAAAAAGGTAGTTTTCTTCTTTTCCCCCCAAAAATTTGCATTTATCTCTTTACATGTTACATGGTTTGCATTGATTTACATTGGTTTACATATTATGACATGGAAATTACACAAAAATTTCATGGGCACTTTTAAGTTGATATTTCCTCTAATGTATTATTGAATATTAAATGAAGTGTCTTTTTAATATATGTGAGGAAGAGGTGTTATGCAGGAGAATGGGTGTACGAAGCAAGGAATATAAACTATTGCCCCTGAATGTTTTGTCTCTGTATGCATTTCCATAGATCTTTGTTCCACACAACAATACATATTAATGAACTAATCAACATTTTTTAATTTTAGTTAGTCTTTAAGTTGAAGCTAGTATTAATATTGAATTTCATATCAAGAGAATGTTGTTACAGGTTAAGATGAGAAAAATGGAAACATTGCCTTTTTAAACAAATCTATAAACATTTTATATGATGCACTTGGCATTGAAAGTCCAAGTTTTATCATGATCATGCACAAATTGTAGTGAAAAATCATAGGAAAATTAATTTAATGAAAATTTCCAGTTATCATATATGCCTACAATTTTGTGCCATCATCTTTGTTGATTGAGCCGAAACTATGTACATCGATAGATGATGTCATTTGGTCTTGAGATGGTAAGATTTATTTCAAATAGCTTAAATTGACTTCTCAAAAAGGCTTGTGGAGCTCAAGGCATGAGTAAAGAGAAAAAGAAGGAAGACAATTAGGAAGTTAGTTTATAGCTACAAGGCTTATTGATAGTACCTAAAAAAAACCATCATTTTATATCATTTCAAAGTAAATGAAATTTAATACTCATACAAACTAAACAATATGCAAGGAGATGAAATTCTCACGCACATGTTCAATGAATTAAATGCTGAAAAAGTATGATATTCGTGTGCAAAGTTTTTTTTGATTAATCATATATACTAGTTAACTTTACCCACGAGTTATTGGCAATGTTTCTGCCATATTTGATGAATGTGTTGTGGCAAGATGGGAATTATATTTGGAAATGAACAAGAAAATTGGTGCTATGAACCTATTAGCACGAAAATATAAGTGATGAGGACACATATATACCCATGCTAGTACGAAATGGGTAAATGAAGACAAAGATTGGGATGATAAAAAATCTCGATGTCAGTTTGATATCTGATACAAAGATTTCTTATTAATTTCATTTCATACGTTTCTATGCCTTAGGGTACATATGTGTGTATGATGTGTCTTGTGTAAGATGTTTCACGCATAAAAAAGTAATTAGTGGTGATTGTATAGGGAAACAATAAATCTGCAATTAAACAACATTGAGAACATCACTAACTAAGAAAGAATTTTTAAGTATAAAGTGGAAATGGCTAGGAGAGTGAGGAAAGAAGCTATTTGCAGTGATACAATTAATTCATTTGTTCAAATCAATAGGGACTTTCACTGATTGATTGTGTATTAGTGGTATTTGGAAGAGCAGAGTGTGAAAATAATTTTGATTGTTTTCTTTAGTGACAATGTTCATTTTTCTCTTTGCAAGATTTGTTTAAAAGTTGAGTGTATCTGTTCGAGATTTTGTTTTCGTACATAAAATTATATCTCCAAAGCTGGTGTCGAAGATCACATCTTCAACTTCCAATTGTGTCTGAATGGAAGTTTAACTATCATATGAAAAATATGAAATATTGAACATAAGACTATTGGGATACAATATTAATTCACTATCGATGACGAATTAGGGTTCAAGAAGTGGTGTGTCATGGAAAAGGGATAAATATATCTCATAACAATGTAGTTTGATGTTCCTTGTTATTGATAGTTAACACAGTTTGGAGATGTCGTTCAGGCTCAATTGGAAATTGAGATGTGAGCTTATGTGATTTTTGCAAGAAATCATGAATGTGAAAGACATTCGGCACTTCAACAATCATGATTCTTGCTTTCATGTGATGTGAGTATTTTAAATCTTGATGTATTTTCCATGCGCTAAACTAATTTGTTGTTACAATTTATTGAATATGGGGCCTCTTCCTTGTTACCAAACTTATAATGCCCTAAGTTTTAACATGGTAAGACCGTTAATTAATTGATTAATATGTGTTGTTGTGTGGGAGGGAGTTGTGTAGAAGGAGTGTGTGGAATGGAAATTTCTGCGTAGTTACATTTCATGTAACACTTTTTCCATACATTCATGAATCATTTTTAAATAGGGTTAATTTTTCAACTTTTGCAAGTTTCATCTAGGTCTATGAATGGAGTTGGGTTATACTTTTTGGCAAAGCAAGGGGCACATTTTGGTGAAAAAAGAGAGCTCCATTGAGCCATTTTAAGCACTTGATCGAGCAATTTTTAAGCACTTGATCGAATTCCTTAATGGCCTAGAGATAATTTGATTGAGTATTTAAACAAGCTCTTGATCAAGATCCTTTGTAACCCAAGTTAGCTCAATCGAGCCTCTATTTTTCATTAAAAGTCACATCCATAGTCTATGCAAGTCATCTTGTGCAGACCAGATGGCTTTTAATTGCTTGAATCAGGCTTGTAACTGCTTTACCGAGGTTTTTAGAGCTTGAACAAGGGTTTGGGAGATTGAGGATCTCGATCAAGATGAATAACGACCCCAGCAACATACCCAAAGATCAAACCAACCACTGTCTGGAGGCCAAGGTAAGTTTTCTATTATTTTTCTCTATTTGAATTAGTTTTTCTTGAAAAAAAACTAAACTAATTAATTTGAAATGAAAACCCACCATACAAAAACCATGAAAACCACGAAAACCACCAAGAAAACCCTTGGGGAAAAAACATCATAGAAAACCACAAAAAACCATCAAGAAAAACCTTGAAAACAAAAAAAAACAACCTAGAAGACCACAAAAAACCACTAAGAAAACCCTTGAAAACCACCAATAAAAGTATATAATCTACATTTTCAATTTTTTTCATTTCATTGTATAAATTTTCAATAATTTCAATGGTAGCATGTTTATTATGAATTCTTTCTGATTTTGAATGGTAAAAACTTTTTCTAATTATTTTGTGTTTTGAAGCTTTTTCTTTGGAATTTAGTAAAATAAATTTTCAAAATATTTTATTTTTGTTATTTAAACTACACTTTAAATTTCGAAAAAAATTTACAAAAAATATGTCAAAAAAACTCCAAAACATAAAACAACCAAACTATAACCAATAGATAAACAAATTATGAGCTCAAATATGGTTTCTCATTGTAAACCTTTATATATCAAATAAGATCATTTTTTCTTTCAATTTTAAATTTAAATTAATTTATATTTTAAAAATTTTTTAATAATAAATATAGGACAATTAGTTTTAAAATTTAATTACTTACATAAAATATTAACTAAGTTAAAAGTCCAAAAAGAAAAACCTTTGTTATTTAATTCATACACACTTTTTTGGCAACCTTGTAATGTTACAGAATAGAACTCAATTAAAACCCTACACTTCTCTGGTTACCAACGCTTATTTGCAGGGAACATCTCAAGGGCTTTTCAATTCCACCTCAAGCTAGTCCTTCAACTAGCTTTATGACCCTCAGCTAGGAGCATCTAGTTTATCGAGGCCGAAGTGGTAGCCCTGAGCGAGACTATTTCTTCTAAAATAAGAAGAAGCACATAATCGGGGCCTGGACTCAGGGGCAGGCCTAAAACAATTTCCCATGTCAGATCACTTATTATTCACCTCAAGAAGTAGCAAAAATGAATTTTTGAAGTTAGTTTGGACTGAACTTCTTTTCAATAAGGGTTGTTGCCTATTTATACCACAAAACTACCACAATTTTGATCACAAGAAGTTTGATCTGACAAGGCTTACAAGCAGGCCTATTAATGGGCTCAACCTACTTTAAGAACATGGTAAAACAAAAAACACAGGACTCCTGCAAGAGTAAAAAAATTCGACCCTATCATACCACAGAAGAATAACCATAAAAAAAACTTTGCAATCCTCCCTCAGTCAGCTCAGCCTTCTAGCAAACAAAGTAGTCCACAAAACTCGATTCTGCTCCTCATATAGCTCAGCCTTCTCCTTAGCTTGGATCTCCTGTGGTCTATCTCAAACCTTATTCCTCAACTAAATTATTTTTTGGTTTCTAAACTGAGCCACATGTGTGGATATAAATACTAGTTTTTGGGGCTGCCTTGGAGCCAACTTGTCACCTTTTGAATTCACGTGTGGGTATAAATACTAGTTTTTGGGGCTGCCTTGGAGCCAACTTGTCACCTTTTGAATTGTCTTTATAAGTGGAGTTGACTTGACCACTTAGATAAGCCAAATTTTGTTATTGACATGAATTTTTCCTCAACTGTGAGGAGGCTTTCAACTTATCACTGGAAAGGTCTCGAAAGAGGCCAGTTGATTATGTAGCTCTCTTTTTCATCTGGACTGTCTTTACACGATAGAAGGGTCTTCTAAAGTGGACACCTCTCAGGGGTGAGGCACCTTTCTCCTGGGTGTAAAACTTCATCCTTCTGGGTTTGACATTTTTCTTCTGCATTCTCCTCATGTTTGATTTAAATCATTTACTTATAAAGGTTTCAAAATCTTAATGAAGAGAATTTTCATAAATCCTTCACTTTGAACATATACTGATTGGAAAATTTTGACTTCTTTATTTTATGCTATTGTTTCTTATGCCATTGCCTTACGACGTTAACATAAATTAGTTAACATAGATCTTCAAATAATTGATTTAAATCTCTTTTGAAATATTTTTTAAAAATATAAGATTTAAACATCTTATTCATACATTTTTTATTTCTATTCATTTTTTTAGTTATAGCCAATATTATTTTTCTATTTAGAACATAATTTTTAATTTTATTTAAGGGGACCCCCTGACGGGACAAACTAATCTCCATCTAAGAGTGGGTTGTAGAATGAGCTCTCAGGCTCAATGACAAAAAAATGATATATATATATATATATATATATAATTATATATTTAAAGAGATAAGTTTATATGTAACTACTATAAATTTATCTTAATTTAGAATTTATTAATACTAGAAAAGATCAAATTTCTTGAGATGTAAGTATTTTCTAGTTTTTCGCACACAAAAAGAAAAAAGAAAAATGTTTTTTTCTAATTTTTCACACATAAAAAATGCATCTTAAAAAAATTGATTTGTCACCATCCTTACTAAATCTAAATCTAAATTTAATATAAATCTATATTATTATTACCCATGAAACAACTCAATTAGCAATCACATTCAAGATTCAAATCTCTGTCAATGTTTACCCTACCAAAAAAATTCTATACTATTATTAAAATAGATATTTCTTTTTCCCTTTTTAATTAAATATTCATTAATATTACTACTTTCATTATTACACTTGTTATTTTTTACAATTGTTATAAATTGTTTAAATGTAGGAATTTTATTATGTACCAATATAGATCCATTTTAAGTACGGATCTAACATGAGTGCAAAATACAATGTGTTATTTTTCATTGTTTAAATTGTATTTTTGAATGCTAAACAAAGTATATATACCACTAAATCAACATTTTAACATAAAAAATTGTTTTTCAAGATATATACATATTTTTTATATACAACATTAAAATGTTTTATTTTAACAATTATTTTTCTCTATATAAATATATATGAAATTTATATAGACATAAATGAGTTAACATAAATCTTCAAATAATTTATTTAAATATCTTTTAAAATTATAAGATTTAAACATTTATTCATACATTTTACTTTTATTATTATTTTTTATTAGCTAATATTTTTTTTATTTATAACATAATTACTAATTCGATAGATAGAGCAACAAACAAACTTACCCAGGTTGTAGAATAAACCTTACACTAGGTCGCAGAAAATAAAAAAACAGACAAATTAGTACATCTCATAAGATGTTAAAGAATAAACCTCGCGAGAATAAACCTCTTAACTCAATAAAACAACCTATATCCTTATGTCATTGTTAAACACATAATCTTCTCTTCCAATTTATGATTACGTCTTTACTAATTTATAATTGGGATCAGATTTCAATGCTATCATTCACTTTTATTTCATAAAAAGTTGATCATGCGTACCTACTTTTTACAAGGCGCGTAACGAAAAAGTTGAACCTCCAATTTTAAAAGCATTTGGACCATGTCTCAGTATTACTTATTCATAAGGTTGACACACGTTACTTCCATTCATGTTTTCGTTTCCAAACATTCCCAAACAAACCATAATTAATTAAAAGAATAAAATACTTCAGAAATTGCGATCCAGTACAATCTTCCGAAAGAAGAAGAACATTTCAGTCTCTGCAACCTGCAATTAAAGATCAAGATAACCGCAAACCTCGGCTTCCAAAGACGAATATGACAGCTCCATGCAGACGACCCATGATCATGCCATGCCCACTGATGGTGCTCACCTTCACATGAACGAGAAGTAACCAAATCGACTCCAGAATTCTGCAAAAAAAAAATTGCTCTGACACAGTCGAGCAACCATGTATTTTGAATCTGTGGTTATTTGTGCTTATTCAGTCTGAAGAATTGCTCCAATCAGTAAAGCTCTCGTCTGTGCGACCCCCGGGAGAGAGAAACCAAGTAAAGTCCCCTCTGGTGTTGCTGTAAGCTTCTAATTCTTCTGGGATTTCCTTGGCGCCCGACGATGGGGCAGCTATAGCTTCAAGGGCTAGCAGTGCCTCAGAGATTGAGGGCCTCGACACAACTCTCGGGTGGGCGCACTGCAGCGCCAGCAATAAAACTTTATTTATTGTACTCCTGTGTCCCGAATTCCGAATCCTGATGTCGATAACCTCTTCGGTCCGGTTCTTCTGCGTCATATCGACCACCCAGTCCGATATAAGAAAGTGCTCCAGAGCACCAGAGTTCGGATCCAGAGCCCTCCGCGCCGTTACGAGCTCCAGCAGTATGATGCCGAAGCTGAATACATCGCTTTTGTTCGTCAGATGGCCGTAGAGAGCGTATTCGGGGGCAACATAACCGAGCGTCCCAACAGTCCGGGTGCTGTAATGGCTTTTCTCCTCTTCTTCTTTCTTCAACTTGGCCAGACCAAAATCTGCCACAAGAGCATTGAGATTGGAGTCCAACAGCACATTTGCAGCTTTCACGTCCCTGTGAATTATGCTCGGCTTGGCGAATTCGTGCAGATAAGTTAGCCCCCTGGCTATGCCCACTGCAATTTTGTAGCGCTCCGGCCATGGCAACCATGTTGATTTATGCGGATTGAAGAGACAGTCGGCCAAATTGCCGTTCTCCATGAAATCAGAAACAAGAAGCTGTTCGCTAACCTGCCCCTCTTTGTCGAATTCGATACAGTAGCCTCTGATAGGAAGCAGGTTGCGGTGCTTAATCCCGCTGATGACACGCAGTTCGTGGCCGAAAGTATCGTCTGTTTCGATCTTTGTGGAGTACTTTAATCTCTTCACGGCTATTCGCGTCCCGTTTGGCAGGATTCCCCTGTAGACAATGCTAAAACCCCCTTCGCCGATCACGTTCGCCGCCGCGAAATTCCCCGTGGATTCTTTGATCTCCGACAGGCTGAAGAATTTCAGACCTGTCGTGGAGCTCAATAGTTCGTATCTCTGCATCAATTTCATCCGTTTCGATTTCCAGAGACTGGTCTTTCGTCGATTTAAACACAGGCAGATGCTCAATCCAAGAACCAATAGTCCGACTGCGGGAATTATGGCGATAAAGTACCATTTCAGAAATCTATTTCCTCTCTTCGGTCCCGCAAAGGTTGCCAACGACGATACATTCTGTACGCTTAGAAGGCAGTAGGCGGCATCCGGACCAAGACCGTCGTAACAATTAATGCCTCCTGCGACATAAATCAACAGAAACATTGGGCAGTTCGATTTTCCTCCGGGTTCTTTGTTCAGCGACCTGAGAGCCATCCCCATGGCGCCTAAGCATTTATCGCACTGAAAAATCCCCGGGCGAGATCCGTTGCAATTCAGCTTCAAGCCCGTCGTATCCACCCTGCTCTCGAAGGTCGTTAGATTGTCAATACCGAGACAGGTGCCTGGATCACAGACAAAACTTTCGGACCTCACGTTGCAGCTCCTGAACATCTCGGCTCCGATCCCTGTCCGGACTTGTACTAGCCTCTGTAATTCGTTCAAACATACACCTGCGATCTGGTTGGTGGGCAAGAGGAAAGAACGGTTGTAGTGCATCCATGAAAAGTGAAGGATCTTGATTAAATCGTTGATGCTTTCGCAGCAATGAGTTTTGTCTGGAAGTAAACATTGCTGAAGCATCCATATCTGAGCGTCAACCTCCGCGGTTATGTTCAATGGACAAGCTTCAGATGACATGTTCAAGGCGGCCTCCACCTGAATTGCTCCCGAAGTAATCCAAAATATAAAACATAACAAGAAGCCCTTCTGCGTAACATCTTTCAGCAAACTGATTCTTGCACAGAGATTCATATCAAGAGATTAAAATCGTATGGCAGAGCTCGAAACTTGTAACAAGCAAAAAAGTATTTCAGAGACTGTGAATTTCTGCTTCTTCAACCAGGCATTAACTGTATCTAGAAGTACCAAGCAATCGAATTAATAGCAGAGAACTCTGCCACTGGTCAACACAAATTAGGAATAATGGAGTAGGTGTAAGGTTCCATGTAATCTCCGCGAAATCAACAGCCGTCACTAAACTTATTAGCTTTCATATTGGCTGAATTATTTCATGTCGGCTACTCTTCATCTCCTCCATAACGTCAATAGGTAGGGTGTCCACCAACGTGTTTGTCGCCTCTAGACTTTAGACGCGGTAATGACCCGAAACATTCGCGAATCAAATTAAAAAAATCATTTTCATCTTTTAATGGAGTCTTCAGCGTGGCACTTTTCGGGCCAACAAATTCGATTAGGTAGTGAGATGCCTATTGATTTTTTTTTGTGGTTTTCCGGATTTAAAATTTAGTAAGAATTTATTGAAATTATAAATTTGATGGATAACTTTATATATTTTAAGTGTTTTAGGGTGTTTAAAGTGCTAAATCTATATATAGTTAAAAAATCAGTTCAAATAATACAAATAATGATTTCACTTCAAATTTTTGAGACCGATTCTTGCTCAATAAATCTAAATAATCAACATTAAAAAAAAACAAGCATCCTTTTAAAATACCTAAAACCTTGAATTCATTTAAAAAAATTTTAACTTAAATAAAAAAATTATATAATATAAAATTATACTATTTAAATTGGGTTTTTGATTAAATGTATAAATTCAACACGTTGATAAACCATTGACTCATTAATATTATAAAAAGTTCATAATTCAAACTGGTGATTTTAATAAATCTCTATCACATTCTAAACAATTTTAACCCAACAACAAAACTTTCCAAAACATTTAACATAAACTACACTTATTCTCTCATTTAATTTTATCTTTATTAATAATAATTATTTAAGTCAAACATTAAATGCAAAACTCTTTTTTTTGTACGGAAAGAAACACCAAACTTGTATATATATTTTATTCCCCAAATTTCAAATAATGACATTTTACAGGAAAACACATTCTAAAATTATTAATAATTGTTTAATCAATAATAAACATATTTTATCATTTAAATTGGATTGATTAAAAATAATTATTTTATTAATTAAACTATTTCAGAACGCAACATAATTCCATAACAAACATACTAACAACTAATACACAACTAAGTCCGCTAAACAGTGATGGGCGGCATGTGAAAACTCTTGACTTAAAAAAAGCCTATCACAACACAGGATTCTTAATGATTAATATTAAATTATTTACCATGTATTTCGGCCAAGTTTAATGATACGAAGGAATTGTTTGGACGGCTGCGTTTGGTTGGTAAAAAAATTAAGAAATTTATAAAGTTACTTTTAAATCATGTTTTTAAAAATAATGATTTATTTAATACGATCGTATTCAAAATCTTGAAATTTAAAAACTTTCACTTAAATTTATAAAAATCCTTACTGACATTTTTATGATTGTCACAGAAAAACAATAGATTACATGTGAGTCGTGACTGAAAATTAATATTTCTAAATATATAGTGCGTTAGGAAAGGTAGATAGCCAAAGAAATTGACTAACGCATTTAACGATAAGGTTGACTTCATTGATTAACTAAATATATAAGCAGAAACTTCGCGTCTCTTCGTACTATTAATATGTCATGTTTATCCCATCGTCACTCATCGTCATTGTGATTATTATTTTTTAATATGTATTAAAGTTAAATAAAATAAAATGTGATATATATGAAACGTCAAACATCCCATCGTCACTCAATCGTCATTGTGATTATTATTTTTTAATATTTGTTCCCCAACTTATGTTTCGTATATATGTGGTTTTTCATACAATACATTGGGTCGTTGAAATCTATTCGAAGATATGTCCGATGTTATATTTTTCCTCATTCACTTTATGTAACAGTTTTTATCAAGATATATATATTCTTCACCATGAGGTTTATGGTTTTATTTTTCTCCTACTAGAACAATGTATTTCTTCTGTTTTGATTAATACAAAATATTTATATAGCTTTTTTCTTGCTGGAAAAAAAGAAATTGCATGAAAACTTATAAACTTCATTCTAAATGCATCCCATTCATGTTAATGTCAACCTTGGTATTCTAAATTTAAATGTGTTTTTGACCATTTGTATATAAAGTCAAAGTTTCCATTTTCATCCATTTTTGTTATGGTATTATTAATTCTTTATTTACTTTACTGTGTTTGTCCATTTATATATAATTTTATTAAATTATATTACTCTTTACGTTACATTGTTGTGCTAATTTTATTGGCATGCATAAATATGAATGAGATATTTTAAATTTTAAGATTGATTAATTTAATGAGAGATTTTGAGACATATTTTCAGTGATTATTATATCAAAATTTATTTCTAACTGTTTGAATGACTAGTTTTTTAATTTAACTTTCTATTTAACTTGTTGCATGATTTGATTCTTCATCTTGTTTTGACCACAAACCATGTTTTCTGGTTTGAAACGCGTCCACAAATAAATTTTTATGTAATTGTCGCCAAAAACATATCCTCAAAAACAATAATAATAATAGAAATCACGAGGATAGCCTTAAATTATCATTAAATTACAAGATGCATTTTCATATTTAATGTGAGATATTTTTTATTTTTTATTTATTTTATTTTAAATTTTTAATTATTTAATTATTATTATTAGTTAATATATTTAAAATATTGATAGTAATTTAATATTAATCATAATAAAATATTTTTAAATCAATTTTTATATAAAAATAATATAAAAATATTTATCAATTTATTAAAAATAATATAAAAATATTTTATGTAAGTTAAATATTTAAAAAATTTTTTTTTTTTTTTTTATTTTATTATAATTAATATTATTTATTATTTTATTAAATTAATTTTAAAAATTATTATATAATAATTTTATACAAATAGAAATATATATTTTTTCACATTTAATTATAAAAAAAAACCTATTTTAATAAAATAATAATTAAAATAAAATATTAAAATAAATATTACATAAATTACATATATCTCATGTTTAATTTGATGCATAATAAAACAAGATTAATAAAAAATGAGTTACAAATAATTTAGTATAGCATTCTCCTATGTCGAAAGGTGTATATGTCCACAATAACATATAAAAGGGTATATGCCTACTATAACATATAAAAGGGATGCGTATACACATATGTGGGATATAGTGATAACTTTATATAAAATTAAAAATTTTACCTATAAAATGATGTGTCACATATGTGAGATATAATGATACCATTAGATCTCAATTTCACAACCTTTGTTACAATACTGACTTTCCTAGCCTTTTACAATGCCAAAATTATAGTGAGCTCGGGAGGCCTCTCTCCAAGCTTTTTGAGCATCGGAATAAAATCTTAAATCAAAATAAATAATTTGTCTTTTTAGGTCCGATAGATC